>JAEOAD010002427.1:0-173886 GCA_036365145.1 Orientallactaga sibirica | reverse complement strand
TTCTACAGTAGTTTGTTTAAAAACAAACATCTTCATTTCGAACACTATACTGTGTGAAATAAACTAGTTCGGTTTTAGGAATCAGTTGTTTTCCTACGAAGACGGTTGAGTGCAGCAAGTTCAAACTTTCCTTGTTTGTGTAATTTAACAAGATGTACAACTTAGAAGTTTCGCTTCATTTCTAAACTACTTTGTTTAGGAAGTAAACATCTTCATTGCCTAAGACTGTACTGTGTGAAATAAGCTAGTTCTGTTCAAGGAATCAGTTGTTTTCCTACAAAGAAGGTTGAGTGCAGGAAGTTCAATCATTCCTTGTTAATGTAATCTAAAAAGATGTACAACTTAATAGATTCACCTCATTTCTACATTAGTTTGTTTAGAAAAGAAACATATTCATTGCCGAACACTGTACTGTGTGAATATAGCTAGCTCGTTTCTAGGAATTAGTTGCTTTCCTACAACGAAGGTTGAGTGCAGCAAGTTGAAACTTTCCTTCTTTGCGTGATCTAACAAGATGTACAACTTATTAAATTCCCCTCATTTCTAAACTACTTTGTTTATATAACAAACACCTTCATTTCCAAATATTGTTCTGTGTGAAATAAGCTGCTTCCGTTCTAGGAAGCAGTTGCTTTTCTGCGGAGATGGTTGAGTGCAGCAAGTTCAAACTTTCCTTGTTAATGTAATCTGAAAAGTTGAACAACTTAACAGATTTACAGCATTTCTAAAGTAGTTAGTTGAGAAAACAAACATCTTCATGGCCGAACACTGTAATGTTTGAAATAAGGTAGTTCGTATCTAGGAATCAGTTGCTTTCCGACGAAGAAGGTTGAGTGCAGCAAGTTCAAACTTTCCTTCTTAATATAATCTAAAAAGTGGTACAACTTAGTAGATTGGCCTAATTTCTACAGTAGTTTAGTAAACAAACATCTTCATTGCCGAACAGGGTACTGTGTGTAAAAACCTAGTTCATTTCTAGGAATCTGTTGCTTTTCTATGAAGAAGGTGGAGTGCAACAAGTTCAACCTTTCCTTGTTAATGTAACCTAAAAAGATGTACAACTTAGTAGATTGGCCTCATTTCTACAGTAGTTTGTTTAGAAAACAAACATCTTCATTGCCGAACCCTGTACTGGTGAAATAAGCTAGTTCCCTTCTAGTAATCAGTTCCTTTTATACAAAGAAGGTTGAGTGCAGGAGGTTCAAACTTTCCTTGTTTGTGTAATCTAAGAAGATGTACAACGTACAAGTTTCACTTCATTTCTAAACTACTTTGTTTAGAAAACAAACACCTTCATTGCCAAATATTGTAATGGGTGAAATAAGTTGTTTCAGTTCTAAGAATGAGTTGCTTTTCTCCGGGGATGGTTGAGTGTAGCAAGTTCAAACTTTACTTGTTAATGTAATCTAAAAAGAGGTACAACTTAACAGATTCACCTCATTTCTAAAGTAGTTTGTTGAGAAAACAAACATGTTCATTGCCGAACACTGTACTGTGTGAAATAAGCTAGTTTGATTCTAGGAATCAGTTGCTTTGCTGCGAAAAAGGTTGAGTGCAGCAAGTTCAAACTAACCTTGTTTATGTAATCTAACAAGATGTACAAGTTAGTGTTTTCTCCTCATGTCTAAAGTAGTTTGTTTAGTAAACAAACATCTTCATCGCCGAACACTGTACTGTGAGAAAAAACCTTGTTCGGTTCTAAGAATCAGTTGCTTTCCTACGAAGAAGGTTGAGTGCAGCAAGTTCAAACTTTCCTAATTTGTGTAATCTAACAAGATGTATAAGTTTGTTGATTAGCCTCACTTCTACAGTAGTTTTTTAAGAAAACAAACATCTCCATTGCCGAACCCTATACTGTGTGAAATAAGATAGTTCAGTCTAGGAATCAGTTGCTTTCTTACGAAAAAGGTTGAGTGCAACAAGTTCAAACTTTCCTTGTTAATGTTATCTAAAGAGATGTACAACTTAATAGATTCACCTCATTTCTAAAATAATTTGTTGAGAAAACAAACACCTTCATTGCCGAACACTGTACTGTGTGTAAAAAGGTAGTTCGTTTCTAGGAATCAGTTGCTTTCCTACAAAGAAGGTTGAGTGCAGCAAGTTCAACCTTTCCTAGTTTGTGTAATCTAACAAGATGTATAAGGTAGTAGATTCGCCTCATTTCTAAAGTAGTTTGTTTAGAAAACAAACATCTTCATTGCCGAACCCTATAATGTGTGATATAAGCTAGTTCTGTTCTAGGAATCAGTTGCTTTCCTACGAAGAAGGTTGAGTGCAACAAGTTCAAACTTTCCTTGTTAATGTAATAAAAAAGATGTACAACTTAGTAGATTGGCCTCATTTCTACAGTAGTTTGTTTAGAAAACAAACATCTTCATTGCCGAACACTGTACTGTGTGGAATAAGCTAGTTCTGTTCTAGGAATCAGTTGCTTTCCTATGAAGTACCTTGAGTGCTGCATGTTCAAACTTTCCTTGTTTGTGTAACCCAAAGAGATGTACAACCTACAAGTTTCGATTCATTTCTAAACTACTTTGCTTACAAAACAAACATCTTCATTGTCAAATACTGTAATGTGTGAAATAAGCTATTTCGGTTCTAGGAATCAGTTGCTTTCCTACGAAGAAGGCTAAGTGCAGCAAGTTCAATGTTCCCTTGTTAGTGTAATCTATCAAGATGTACAAGTTAGTAGATTTACCTCATTTCTAAACTAGTTTGTTTAGAAAACAAACATCTTCATTCCCAAACCCTACTCTGTGTGAAATAAGGTAGTTCGGATGTAGGAATCACTTGCTTTCCTACGAAGAAGGTTGAGTGCAGCAAGTTCAATCTTTCCTTGTTTGTGTAATCTAACAAGATGTACAACTTAAAAGTTCCGCTTCATTTCTAAACTGCTTTGTTTAGAAGACAAACATCTTCATTGCCAAACACTGTTCTGTGTGAAATAAGCTAGTTCGGTTCTAGGAATCAGTTGCTTTCCATCGAAGAAGGTTGAGTGCATCAAATTCTATCTTTCCTTGTTAATGTAATCTAAAAAGATGTACAACTTAGTAGATTGGCATCAATTCTACAGTAGTTTGTTTAGAAAGCAAACATCTTCATTGCCAAACACTGTACAGTGTGAAAATAGGTAGTTCATTCATGGGAATCAGTTGCTTTCCTACGAAGAAGGTTGAGTGCAGCAAGTTCAAACTTTCCTAGTTTGCGTATTCTAACAAGATATACAACTTATTAGATTGGCCTCATTTCTAAACTACTTTGTTTAGAAAACAAACACCTTCATTGCCAAATATTGTACTGTGTGAAATAAGCTGTTTCTATTCTTGGAATCAGTTGCTTTCCTGCGAAGAAGGTTGACTGAGGCAAGTTCAAACTTTCCTTGTTTATCTAATCTAACAAGATATACAACATAGTAGATTGGTGTCATTTCAACAGTAGTTTGTTTAGAAAACAAACATCTTTATTGCCCAACCCTATACTGTTTGAAATAAGATAGTTCAGTCTAGGAATCAGTTGCTTTCTTACGAAAAAGGTTGAGTGCAACAAGTTCAAACTTTCCTTGTTAATGTTATCTATAGAGATGTACAACTTAATAGATTCACCTCATTTCTAAAATAATTTGTTGAGAAAACAAACACCTTCACTGCCGAACACTGTACTGTGTGTAAAAAGATAGTTCATTTCTAGGAATCAGTTGCTTTCCTACAAAGAAGGTTGAGTGCAGCAAGTTCAAACTTTCCTTGTTTGTGTAACCCAACGAGATGTACAACTTACAAGTTTCGATTCATTTCTAAACTACTTTGCTTAGAAAGCAAACATCTTCATTGCCAAATACTGTAATGCGTGAAATAAGCTATTTCGGTTCTAGGAATCAGTTCCTTTCCTACGAAGAATGTTGAGTGCAGCATGTTCAAACTTCCCTTGGTTGTGTAACCCAAAGAGATGTACAACGTACAAGTTTCGATTCATTTCTAAACTATTTTGCTTAGAAAACAAACATCTTCATTGCCAAATACTGTAATGTGTGAATTAAGCTATTTCGGTTCTAGGAATCAGTTGCTTTCCGTCGAAGAACTTTGAGTGCAGCAAATTCAAACTTTCCTTTTTAATGTAATCTAAAAAGATGTACAACTTCGTAGATTGGCATCATTTCTACAGTAGTTTGTTTAGAAAATAAACATCTTCATTGCTGAACCCTTTACTGTGTGAAAATAGGTAGTTCGTTTCTAGGATTCAGTTGCTTTCCTACGAAGAAGGTTGAGTGCAGCAAGTTCAAACTTTCCTTACTTCCGTAATCAAAAAAGATGTAGAACTTATTAGGTTGCCCTCATTTCTAAACTACTTTGTTCAGAAAACAAACACCTTCATTGCCAAATATTATACTGTGTGAAATAAGCTGTTTCTATTCTAGGAAATCAGTTGCTTTCCTACAAAGAAGGTTGACTGCGGCAAGTTCAAACTTTCACAGCTTGTGTAATCTAACATGATCTATAAGATAGTAGATTCGCCTCATTTCTAAAGTAGTTTGTTTAGAATACAAACATCTTCATTGCCGAACCCTATACTGTGTGAAATGAGCTAGTTTGGTTCTAGGACTTATTTTCTTTCCTACAAAGACGTTTGCGTGCAACAACTTCAAACTTTCCTTGTTAATGTAATCTAAAAAGATGTTCAACTTGGTAGATTGGCCTCATTTCTACAGTAGTTTGTTTAGTAAACAAACATCTTCATTGCCGAACACTGTACTGTGTGAAATAAGCTAGTTTGGTTTTCGGAATCAGTAGCTTTTCTCCGAAGAAGGTTGAGTGCAGCAAGTTCAAACATTCCTTGTTTGTGTAATCTAACAAGATGTACAACTTGCAAGTTTCACTACACTTCTAACCTAGTTTTTTCAGAAAACAAACACCTTCATTGCCAAACATTGCAATGTGTGAAATAAGCTGTTTCCGTTCCAGAAATTAGTTGCTTTCCTACGAAGAAGGTTGAGTGGAGCAAGTTCAAACTTTCCTAGTTTGTGTAATCTAACAACATGTATAAGTTATTTGATTCGCCTCATTTCTAAAGTAGTTTCTTTAAAAAACAAACATCTTCATTGCTGAACCCTTACTGTGTGAAATAAGCTAGTTTGGTCTAGGAATCAGTTGCTTTCCTACGAAGAAGGTTGAGTGCAACAAGTTCAAACTTTCCTTGTTAATGTAATCCAAAAAGATGTACAAATTAGTAGATTGCTCTCATTTCTAACTACTTTGTTTAGAAAACAAACAACTTCATTGCCAAATATTGTACTGTGTGAAATAAGCTGTTTTGGATCTAGGAATCAGTTGCTTTTCTGCGAAGAAGGCTTAGTGCAGCAAGTTCAAACTTTCGTTGTTTGTCTAATCTAACAAGTTGTACAACATAGAAGATTGGCGTCATTTCAACAGTAGTTTGTTTATAAAACAAACATCTTCATTGCTGAACCCTATACTGTATGACATAAGATAGTTCGGTCTAGGAATCAGTAGCTTTCTTACACAAAAGGTTGAGTGCAACAAGTTCAAACTTTCTTTGTTAATGTAATCTAAAAAGATGTACAACTTAATAGATTCACCTCATTTCTAAAATAATTTGTTGAGAAAACAAACATCTTCATTGCCAAACACTGTACTGTGTGTAAACAGCTAGGTCATTTCTAGGAATCAGTTGCTTTCCTACGACGAAGGTTGAGTGCAGCAAGTCAATCATCCCTTGTTTGTGTAACCTAACAAGATGTACAAGTTAGTAGATTCACCTCATTTCTAAAGTAGTTTGTTTTGAAAACAAACATCTTCATTCCTGAACCTTATACTGTGTGAAATAAGCTAGTTCGGATCTAGGAATCACTTGCTTTCCTACGAAGAAGGTTGAGTGCAGCAAGCTCAATCTTTCCTTGTTTGTGTAATCTAACAAGATGTACAACTTACAAGTTTCACTTCATTTCTAAACTACTTTGTTTAGAAGAGAAACATCTTCATTGCCAAACACTGTACTGTGTGAAATAAGGTAGTTCAGTTGTAGGAATCAGTTGCTTTCCTAAAAAGAAGGTTGAGTGCAGCAATTTCAAACTTTCATTGTTTGTGTAACCTAGCGATGTACAACTTACAAGTTTCGTTTCATTTCTACACTATTTTGTTTGGACAACAAACACCTTCTTTGCCCAATACTGTAATGTGTGAAATAAGCTAGTTCAGTTCTAGGAATCAGTTGTTTTCCTACTAAGAAGGTTCAGTGTGGCAAGGTCAAACTTTCCTTGTTTGTGTAATCTAACAAGATGTACAACTTCCAAGTTTGGCTTCATTTCTAAACCACTTTGTTTAGAAAATAAACATCTTCATTGCTGACAACTGTACTGGATGAAATAATCTAGTTTGGTTCTAGGAATCAGTTGCTTTTCTACGGAGATGGTTGCATGCAGCAAGTTCAAACTTTCCTTGTTAATGTAATCTAAAAAGATGTCCAGGTTAATAGATTCACCTCATTTCTTAAGTAGTTTGTTGAGAAAACAATCATCTTCATGGCCAAACACTGTACTTTGAAATAAGCTAGTTCGGTTCTAGGAATCAGTTGCTTTCCTAGTAAGATGGTTGAGTGCAGCACGTCCAAACATTCCTTTTTTTGTAATCTAACAAGATGTACAACTTACAAATTCCGCTTCATTTCTAAATTACTTTGTTTAGAAAACAAACATCTTCATTGCCAAACGCTGTACTGTGTGAAATAAGCTATTTCAGTTGTAGGAATCACTTGCTTTCTTATGAAGAAGGTTGAGTGCAGCAAGTTCAAACTTTCCTTGTTAATGTAATATAAAAAGATGTACAACTTAGTAGATTGGCGTCATTTGTACAGTAGTTTCTTTAGAAAACAAACATATTCATTGCCGAACCCTGTACTGTTTGAAAATAGCTAGTTCGTTTCTAGGAATCACTTGCTTTCCTACAAAGAAGGTAGAGTGCAGCAAGTTCAAACTTTCCTTGTTTGCGTAATCTAACAAGATGTACAACTTATTAGATTTGCCTCATTTCTAAATTACTTTGTTTAGAAAACAAACACCTTTATTGCCAAATATTGTACTGTGTGAAATAAGCTGTTTTGATTCTAGGAATCAGTTGCTTTCCTGCCAAGAAGGTTGAGTGCAGCATGTTCAAACTTTCCTAGCTTGTGTAATCTAACAAATTGTATAAATTAGCTGATTTTCCTCCTTTCTAAAGTAGTTTGTTTAGAAAACAAACATCTTCATTGCTGAACGCTATACTGTGTGAAATAAGGTAGTTCGGTCTACGAAGAAGTTGCTTTCCTACGTAAAAGGTTGAGTGCAACAAGTTCAAACTTTCCATGTTAATGTAATCTAAAAAGATATACAACTTAGTTGATTGGCCTCATTTCTACTGTAACTTGTGCAAACTTTCCTAGTTTGTGTAATCTAACAAGATGTATAAGTTAGTAGGTTGGCCTCATTTCTAAAGTAGTTTGTTCAGAAAACAAACATCTTCATTTCTGAACCCTATATTGTGTGAAATAAGCTACTTCGGTTCTAGGAATCAGTTCTTTTCCTATGAAGAAGGTTGAGTGCAACAAGTTCAAACTTTCCTTGTTAATGTAATCTAAAAAGATGTACAACTTAGTAGATTGGCCTCATTTCTACAGTAGTTTGTTTAAAAAACAAACATCTTCATTGCCGAACACTATACTGTGTGAAATAAGTTTGGTTCTAGGAATCACTTGCTTTCCTACGAAGAAGGTTGAGTGCAGCAAGTTCAAACTTTCCTAGGTTGTGTAATCTAACAAGATGTACAACTTACAAGTTTAGCTTCATTTCTAAGGTACTTTGTTTAGAAAACAAACACCTTCATTACCAAATATTGTACTGTGTGAAATAAGCTGTTTCGGTTCTAGGAATAAGTTCCTTTGCTAAGAAGAAGGTTTAGTGCAGCAAGTTTAAACTTTTGTTGTTTGTACAATCTAACAAGATGTACAACTTTCAAGTTTCGCTTCATTTCTCAACTTCTTTGTTTAGAAAACAGACACCTTCATTGCCGAACACTGTACTGTGTAAAATAAGCTAGTTTGGTTCTAGGAATCAGTTTCTTTTCTACAGAGATGTTTGAGTGCAGCAAGTTCAAACTTTCCTTGTTTGTGTAACCTAATGATGTTCAACTTACAAGTTTCATTTCATTTCTAAACTACGTTGTTTGAAATATAACCACCCTCATTGCTCAATACTGTAATGTGTGAAATAAGCTACTTCAGTTCTAGGAATCTGTTGCTTTCCTATGAAGAAGGTTGAGTGTGGCAAGGTCAAACTGTCCTTGTTTGTGGAATCTAACATGATGTACAACTTACAAGTTTCTCTTCATTTTTAAACTACTTTGTTTAGAAAACAAACATCTTCATTGCTGACCACTGTACTTGTGAAATAAGCTAGTTCAGTTCTAGGAATCAGTTGCTTTTCTACGGAGATGGTTGCTTGCAGCAAGTTCAAACTTTCCATGTTTGTGTAATCTAACAAGATGTACAACTTACAAGTTCCGCTTCATTTCTAAACTACTTTGTTTAGAAAACAAACATCTTCATTGCCGAACATTGTACTATGTGAAATAACCTAGTTAGGTTCTAGGAATGAGTTGCTTTCCTACGAAGAAGGTTGAGTGCAGCAAGTTCAAACTTTCCTTGTTTGCGCAATCTAACAAGATGTACAATTTATTAGATTAGCCTCATCTCTAAACTACTTTGTTTAGAAAAAAACACCTTCATTGCCAAATATTGTACTGTGTGAAATAAGCTGTTTTGATTCTAGGAATCAGTTGCTTTCCTGTGAAGAAGGTTGAATACAGCAAGTTCAAACTTTCCTATTTTGTGTAATCTAACAAGATATATAAGTTCCTAGATTAGCCTCATTTCTAAAGCAGTTTGTTTAGAAAGCAAGCATCTTCATTGCCGAACCCTATACTGTGTGAAATAAGCTAGTTCAGTTCTAGGAATCAGTTATTTTCCTACGAAGATGGTTGAGTGCAACAAGTTCAAACTTTCCTTGTGTATGTAATCTAAAAAGATGTACAATATAGTAGATTGGCCTAATTTCTACAGTAGTTCGTTTAAAAAACAAACATCTTCATTGCCGAACCCTATACTGTGGGAAATAAGTAGTTTGGTTCTAGGAATCAGTTGCTTTCCTAAGAAGAAGGTTGATGGCAGCAAGTTCAAACTTTCCTGGTTTGTGTAATCAAACAAGATGTACAAATTACAAGTTTAGCTTCATTTCTAAACTACTTTGTTTAGAAAACAAACACCTTTATTTCCAAATATCGTACTGTGTTAAAGAAGCTGTTTCAGTCTAGAAATCACTTATTTTACTACAAAGAAGGTTGAGCGCAACAAGTTCAAACTTTCCTTGTTAATGTAATCTAAAAATATGTACAACTTATTAGATTGGCCTCATTTCTACAGTAGTTTGTTTGAAAAACAAACGTCCTCATTGCCGAACACTATAGTGAGTGAAATAAGCTAGTTCGGATCTAGGAATCTGTTGCTATCCTTCGAAGAAGGTTGAGTGCAGCAAGTTCAAACATTCCTTGTTAATGCAACCAAAAAACATGTACAACTTATTAGATTAGTCTCATTTCTTCATTACTTTGTTCAGAAAACAAACATCTTCATTTCCGAACCCTGTACTTTGTGAAAATAGCCAGTTCGTTGCTAGGAATCAGTTGCTTTCCTACGAACAAAGTTGAGTGCTGGAAGTTGAAACTTTCCTTGTTTGTGTAATCTAACAAGATGTACAACTTAGTAGATTCGCCTCATTTCTAAACTACTGTTTTAGAAACCAAACACCTTAATTGCCAAATATTGTGTTGTGTGAAATAAGCTGTTTTGGATCTAGGATTCAGTTGCTTTCCTACAAAGAAGGTTGAGCGCAGCAATATCAACCTTTCCTAGGTTGTGTAATATAACAAGATGTATAAGTTATTTGATTCACCTCATTAGTAAAGTAGTTTGTTTAGAAAACAAACATCTTCACTGACGAAACCTATATTGTGTGAAATAAGCTAGTTCAGTTCTAGGAATCAGTTGCTTTCCTTCGAAGAAGGTTGTGTGCAGCAAGTTCAAACATTCCTTGTTTGTGTAATCTAACAAGATGTACAAGTTAGTAGATTAGCCTCATTTGTAAAGTAGTTTGTTTAGTAAACAAACATCTTCATTGCTGAACCCTGTAGTGTGTGAAAATAGCTAGTTCGTTTCTGGGAATCAGTTGCTTTGCTACGAAGAAGGTTGAGTGCAGCAAGTTCAACCTTTGCTTGTTTCTGTAATCTAACAAGAGGTACAACTTATTAGATTCACCTCATTTCTAAACTACTTTGTTTAGAAAACAAACACCTTCATTGCCAAATATTTTACTGTGAAATAAGCTGCTTTGTTCTAGGAATAAGTTGCTTTGCTACGAAGAAGGTTGAGTGCAGCAAGTTCAAACTTTCCTTGTTTGTGTAATCTCACAAGATGTATAAGTTAGTAGATTCTCCTCATTTCTAAAGTAGTTTGTTTAGAAAACAAACATTTTCATTGCCGAACACTATACTGTGTGAAATAAGCTAATTCTGTTCTAGGAATCAGTTGCTTTCCTACCAAGAATATAGAGTGCAGCAGGATCAAACTTTCCTTGTTTGTGTAATCTAACAAGATGTACAACTTACAAGTTTCGCTTCATTTCTAAACTACTTTGTTTAGAAAACCAACATCTTCATTGCCAAATATTGTACTGTGTGAAATGAGCTGTTTCAGTTCTAGGAATCAGTTGCTTTCCTACAAAGAAGGTTGAGTGCATCAAGTTCAAACTTTCCTACTTTGTGTAATCTAATAAAATGTATAAGTTAGTAGATTCACATCATTTCTAAAGTAGTTTGTTTAGAAAACAAACATCTTCATTGCTGAACCCTATACTGTGTGAAATAAGCGATTTCGGTTCTAAGAATCATTTGCTTTCCTACGAAGAAGGTTTACTGCTAAATGTTCAAACTTTCCTTGTTAATGTAATCTAAAAAGATGTACAACTTAGTAGATTGGCCTCATTTCTACAGTAGTTTCTTTAGAAAAAAACATCTTCATTGCTGTACACTGTACTGTGTGAAATAATATAGTTCGGTTCTAGGAATCAGTTGCTTTCCTATGAAGAAATTTCAGTGCAGCAAGTTCAAACTTTCCATATTTCCATATTTTATATCTAAGAAGATATAAAACATAGAAGTTTTGTTTCATTTCTAAACTACTTTGTTTAGAAAACAAACATCTTTTTTGCTAAATACTGTAATGTGTGAAATCAGCTATTTCAGTTCCAAGAATCAGTTGCTTTCCTACGAAGAAGGTTGTGTGCAGCAAGTTCAAACATTCCTTGTTTGTGTAATCTAACAAGATGTACAAGTTAGTAGATTAGCCTCATTTGTAAAGTAGTTTGTTTAGTAAACAAACATCTTCATTGCCGAACCCTGTAGTGTGTGAAAATAGCTAGTTCATTTCTGGGAATCAGTTGCTTTGCTATGAAGAAGGTTGAGTGCAGCAAGTTCAAACTTTGCTTGTTTCTGTAATCTAACAAGAGGTACAACTTATTAGATTCGCCTCATTTCTAAACTACTTTGTTTAGAAAACAAACACCTTCATTGCCAAATATTGTACTGTGTGAAATAAGCTGTTTCGGTTCTAGGAATAAGTTGCTTTGCTACGAAGAAGGTTGAGTGCAGCAAGTTAAAACTTTCCAAGTTTGTGTAATCTAACAAGATGTATAAGATAGTTAATTCGCCTCATTTCTGAAATAGTTTTTTTAGAAAACAAACATCTTCATTGCCGAACCCTATACTGTGGGAAATAAGCTAGTTCGGTATAGGAATCAGTAGCTTTCCTATGAAGAATGTTGAGTGCAACAAGTTCAAACTTTCCTTGTTAATATTATCTAAAAAGATGTACAACTTAGTACATTGGTCTCATTTCTACAGTAGTTTGTTTTGAAAACAAACATCTTCATTGCCGTACACCATACTGTGTGAAATAAGCTAGTTCAGTTCTAGGAATCAGTTGCATTCCTACGAAGAAGGTGGAGTGCAGCAAGTTCAAACTTTCCAAGTTTGTGTAATCTAACAAGATGTACAACTTACAAGTTTTGCTTCATTTCTCAACTACTTTGTTTAGAAAACAAACACCTTAATTGCCAAATATTGTACTGTGTGAAATAAGCTGTTTCTGTTTTAGGAATCAGTTGCTTTTCTCCGGAGATGGTTGAGTGTAGCACGTTCAAACTTTCCTTGTAATGTAATCTATAAAGATGTACAAATTAACAGATTCACCTCATTTCTAAAGTAGTTTGTTGAGAAAGCAAACATCTTCATTGCTGAACACTGTACTGTGTGAAATAAGCTGGTTGGATTCTAGGAATCACTTGCTTTCCTACGAAGACGGTTGAGTGCAGAAAGTTCAAACTTTCCATGTTTCTGTAATCTAACAAGATGTACAACTTATTAGATTCGCTTCATTTTTACACGAGTTTGTTTAGATAACAAACATCCACATTGCCGAACACTCTACTTTGTGGAATAAACTAGTTCGTTTCTAGGAATCAGTGGCTTTCCCACAAAGAAGGTTGAGTGCAGAAAGTTCAAACTTTCCTTGTTAATGTAATCTAAAAAGAGGTACAACTTAGTGGATTGGCCTAATTTCTACAGTAGTTTGTTTAGAAAACAAACATCTTTATTGCCAAATATTGTAATGTGTGAAATCAGCTATTTCGGTTCCAAGAATCAGTTGCTTTCCTACGAAGAAGGTTGAGTGCAGCAAGTTCAAACTTTCCTTGTTTGTGTAAATTAACAAGATGTACAAGTTAGTAGATTAGTCTCACTTGTAAAGTAGTTTGTTTAGAAAACAAACATCTTCATTGCTGAACCCTGTACTGTGTGAAAATAGCTGGTTCATTTCTGGGAATCAGTTTCTTTCCTACGAAGAAAGTTGAGTACAGCAAGTTCAAACTTTCCTTGTTTGTGTAATCTAACAAGATGTACAAGTTATTAGATTCGCCTCATTTCTAAACTACTTTGTTTAGAAAACAAACACCTTCGTTGCCAAATATTGTACTGTGTGAAATAAGTAGTTTTGGTTCTTGAAATCAGTTGCATTCCTACGAAGATGGTTGAGTGCAGCAAGTTCAAACTTTCCAAGTTTGTGTAATCTAACAAGATGTATAAGTTGGTTGATTTGCCTCATTTCTAAAGTAGTTTGTTTAGAAAGCAAACATCTTTTTTTTTAATATATATTTTTTTATTTATATTATTTTGATTTTACATTCATAGTAAAGGATCCATTGTCCTCCTCCCTGTCCTCCCACTTTCAAAGGGACCCTTGTCAATGGGGAATGTGGGTCAAGCATTGTGAGGTTGGTTAAGAGTTCTGGGGGGTTGGCCCCAGTCTCTGTGCATAATGCCCCAACTATGGCTCTAACAATCTTTCCGCCCCCTCTTCTGCAAGTTTCCCTGAGCCACATTGGGGTCATTTTAGTTCTGCTTCAGTGATGCGGTTTCGGGAGCCTCTGTGTCTCTGGATCTCTGGCTTAGTTGGAGTTGGATGTTCTCTGTGTTTATCTCCTTCGGCCTTTTGCTGGTGTCATGATCGCCATGAATACTGAACTCTTGCCCTTCCCCTGCGTTGTTCTATGGTTTCAGCTGGGGCCCTGGTGAGGTGTGGTTAGCTGATCCTCCCTTCGGGTTCGATGTCCACCTGAAAAAAGATAAGCAAATTCTCCATCGGAGAGAAAAGTTAGTACTAGGTAGAAGGGATGACCATCTATGTTTTGGAGGGAAATTTATATGAGTTGGCTCTCTTCTAGCCCACATTTGGTGGTATCTTGATCTTGGAGACTGAGCTCATTTTTTGTACCTGGTTTTGACTTATTTCCCAGTTCCAGCAATGAGTTCCATTCCACTGAGTGGATCTATTAGCCAAATTAAGAGCAGATGGTTACCCACCATGGCTGATTGCCACTACTGCACTTGTATGAGCATTACATCAAGTTGTTTCCTGCTGGGTATCTTAGACTGCCAGTTGTTTGGACAGATGTCGGTCATTTTCCCCCAGTTGCTTGTATAGCGCCCTCTGGTACTAGACTAGCTAACTGTCTGGGGACTGACCCTCTTCCAGATTCTGAACATATCTCTTCGTGTTTGTTCTCACACACGTAAGCTGTCTTCAACAGTAGGGTCTTGCCATTCACCTTTGGTGGGTCACCAAGAACTCTGACAGAAGTCTGTCTATTTTGGGAAACCTTGTAGGTGTTTCAGATCAACAGCTCATTGTGGAAGTTCACCCCATGCTGGCACTGGGAGTTATAAGTCTGCACCTAGGAAGATGAGGGAAGAAAAAGATAATATAGAGGAGAAAGTGAGTATAGAGAGGGGACGGAGAGAGAACGAGAGAGAGAGAGAGAAGAGAGAGAGAAGCAGGACAAGATTAAGGTTGGCCTTCATGATGCTCTCTCCAGGTTCCTGTGGTTCGGGTGTTCCCTCTGCGGGCATGCTGAAGGATCAATGTTTTAACCTGTTGTTCAGAATAAAGGGTTTTATAGTGTCTTTTCCTTTTGGGTCCCAATTTGTATCCCCCCTTGTTCCCCCTTCCCACCCTCTCGTTCCCTCCCACCCTTACCCTCCCTCCCTCCCACCCTCCCTTTGTCTGGGCTTCAGAGTGTTTATTTGGTTTGGCCACCTGCCACATGGTTTCAGGTTAGGAGCGACAGATAAACGAGACCATACGACGATTATCTTTTTGTGCTTGGGTGAGCTCACTGAGGATGATCTGTTCCATGTTTGACCATTTTTTTTCAAATTTCCTTATTTCATCTTTCCTTACTGCTACGTAGAATTCCATAGTATAGATATACCACATCTTTGTTATCCATTCATCTAGTGATGGACACCTGGGTTGATTCCAGCTCTTTGCTATTATGAATTGAGCAGCTATAAACATGGTTGAGCAAATGTCTCTGATCTGAGGCTTGGGGCCTTTAGGGTATATGCTCAATAAGGGAATAACTGGGTCAATTGGTAGGTCTATGGTCATCCTTTTCAGGAGCCTCCATATAGCTTTCCATAGTGGTTGAACCATTTTACATTCCCACCAGCAGTGAAAGGTTGTTCCTATTTCTCCACATCCTCGCCAGCATTTATTTTCATTTTTTTTTAAATGCTAGCCATCCTTACCGGGGTAAGGTGGAATCTCATACTTGTTTTAATTTGCATTTCCCTGATGATTAGGGATGTTGAACATTTTCTTAAATGTGCATTTGCTATTTGTATTTCTTCCTCTGAGAACTCCCTGTGCAGTTCTCTGCCCCACTTTGTGAGTGGATTGTTTGGTGATTTGTTTTTTAGGTTTTGGAGTTCTTTGTAGATTCTAGAAATCAGGCCTCTGTCAGTTGTATAGCTGGTGAAAATTTTCTCCCATTCTGTAGGTAATCTGCTGGCTTTGGTTATAGTATTTTTGTCAGTGAAAAAGCTTTTCAGCTTCATGTGATCCCAATGGTTGAGTGATTGTTTGATTTCCTGAGCTTTTGGGGTTTTGTTCAGGAAATCTTTTCCCACTCCTATATCGTGGAAGGTTCCTATTTTTTCTTCCAGTAGCAGCATAGTTTCTGGTTTTATATTAAGGTCTTTGATCCATTTGGACTGAATTTTTGTGCATGGAGAGATGTGTGGGTCGAGTTTCATTTTCCTACATATGGATGTCCAGTTTGTCCAGCACCATTTGTTGAAGATGCTGTCCTTTTTCCATTCTACATTGCTAGGGCCTTTGTCAAATATCAAGTAGCTGTAGTTTCTTGACCCAAAATCTGGGTCTTCAATTCTGTTCCATTGGTCTATATTCCTGTTTATGTGCCAGTACCAGATTGTTTTTATTACAATGGCTTTGTAGTATAACTTCAGATCAGGTATGGTGATGCCTCCAGAGGTGCTTCTTTTGCTGAGGATGAGCTTGGATATCCGAGGCCTTCTGCCTTTCCATATGAATTTTGAGATAGTTTTTTCTATCTCATTGAAAAAGGAAGTTGGGATTTTTATTGGCATTGCATTGAATCTATAAAGTGCTTTTGGTAAAATTGCCATTTTCACAATGTTAATTCTACCAATCCAGGAACATGGGAGGTCTTTCCATTTTTGTAGGACTTCCTCAATTTCTTTTTTGAGAGTTTTTATGTTTTCATTGTATAGGTCTTTCACTTCCTTAGTTAATGTTATTCCAAGGTATTTTATTTTCTTTGTCACAATTGAAAATGGGACGATGTTAGTTATTTCTTTTTCTGTCTCTTTGTCCTTTGCATACAGAAAGGCTACTGATTTCTGTGCATTGATTTTGTATCCTGCTACTTTGCTGAAGGCGCTAATCACCTTTAAGAGTTTTGAGATGGAAGTTCTCGGGTCACTAATGTATAGAATTATGTCATCTGCAAATAGGGCTAACTTAACTTCTTCATTTCCAATTTGTGTCCCTTTGATTTCTTTCTCCTGTCTTATTGCTTGAGCTAATACTTCTAGCACTATGTTGAAGAGCAGAGGTGAGAGTGGACACCCCTGCCTTGTTCCTGACCTCAATGGGAATTCCTTCAGTCTCTCCCCATTAAGAATTACTTGGGCTTTAGGTGCTTTATATATCGCCTTTATTATGTTGAGATATAGGCCGTCCATGCCTATTCTCTCCAATGTTTTGATCATGAAGTGATGTTGTATTTTGTCAAAGGCCTTTTCCGCATCTATCGAAATGATCATGTGGTTTTTGTGTTTCAGCTTGTTTATGTGGTGTATTGCATTGACCGATTTCCGTATGTTGAACCACCCCTGTGTTCCAGGGATGAAGCCTACTTGATCGAGGTGGATAATGCTTTTGATGTACTGTTGAATTCGGTTTGCAAGAATTTTGTTCAGGATCTTTGCATCTATGTTCATCAGAGGAATGGGCCTATAATTTTCTTTTCTTGTGGCGTCCCTGCCTGGTTTTGGAATTAGGGTGATACTAGCTTCATAGAAGGAGTTGGGGATCTCTCCCTGTTCTCCTATTGTGTGGCACAGTTTGAGAAGTATTGGTTTCAGTTCTTCCATGAAGGTTTGGTAGAACTCCGCTGAGAATCCATCTGGTCCTGGACTCTTCTTTTGGTGGAGGTGTTTGATTACTTCTTCAATCTCGAAGGGTGTGATGGGTCTGTTTAGGAAATTAATCTGCTCTGGGCTTAGCTTTGGTAGGTGGTATGTGTCTAGGAATTCATCCATTTCCTCCATATTCTCCTGTTTTATGGAGTAGAGGTTTTTGAAATAAGTCCTAATAATTCTTCCTATTTCACTCATGTCTGTTGTGATCTCTCCTTTTTCATTATTAATTTTGTTGATTTGAAGTGTTTCTTTTTTTCGCTTAATCAAATTGGCCAGGGGTGTATCAATCTTGTTAAGTTTTTCAAAGAACCATCTCTTTGTTTCATCAATTTTCTTAATTGTCCTCTTAGTTTCCAATTCATTAATTTCTGCTCTGATCTTAATTATTTCTTTCCGTCTGGAGCTTTTGGGGTTGGCTTCTTCTAGCTTTTCCAATGCCTTTAGGTGGATGGTTAGGTTATTGATTTGGGATCTCTCTGTCTTTGTTATGAGGTCATTTAGTGCTATGATTTTCCCCCTAAGAACTGCCTTCATTGTGTCCCATAAGTTTTGGTATGATGTGTTGTCGTTGTCATTGAATTCTAGAAATTTTGCAATTTCATTCTTTATTTCATCCACAACCCATTTATTGTTTAAAAGTGTGTTGTTCAATTTCCACGAGGTAGATGGATTCCTGGTGTACTTTTTGTTGTTAATTTCTAGCATTACAGCATTGTGATCTGATATCATGCAGGAAATTACATCAATTTTCTTGAAAATATGGAGGCATGCTTTGTGGCCCAGTACATGATCTATTTTAGAGAAGGTCCCATGGGCTGCTGAGAAGAATGTGTAATCTGTAGATTTTGGGTGGAATGTTCTGTATATGTCTGTTAGGTCCAGTTGCTCTATGGTGTTGTTGAGCTCTCTTACTTCCCTACTAATTTTCTGTTTGGACGATCTATCCATTGTTGATAGTGGAGTATTGAAGTCCCCAACTATGATGGTGTTGGTGTTTATTTCTGTTTTGTTGCCAAGTAGATTTTGCTTTATGAATTGTGGTGCACCTGTGTTTGGTGCATAAATATTGATGATTGTGATATCCTCTTGTTGGATTGTTCCCTTAATAAGTAAGAAGTGGCCTTTTTTGTTTTTTTTGGTTACTTCCGGTTTGAAGTCTATTTTATCCGATATAAGTATAGCTACGCCTGCTTTTTTCTTATTTGTGTTTGCTTGGAATATCATTTTTTACCCTTTTACCCTGAGAAGGTGTCTGTCTTTAGTGGTGAGGTGGGTTTCTTGAAGACAGCAAATTGAGGGGTCCAGTTTTCTGATCCACCCTGTTAGCTTATGTCTTTTGATGGGTGAATTAAGGCCATTAATATTCAGAGATATAATTTTGAGGTTTGATTTAATACCTGCCATATTGTGGTGGGTTGTGGTCTTTGGTTTTTTTTTTTTTTTTGGTTAATGTGGACTGCTCCTTGGGGGCTCTTGATATTGGTTATTTGTTTCTTCTGTGTGGAGAATTCCCTGAAGTATTTTCTGTAGGTTTGGCTTTGTGTTCATGTAGTTGTAAAGATGATTTTTATCGTGGAACGTTTTTCTTTCACCATCTATTATGAGGGATACTTTTGCTGGGTAGAGTAGTTGTGGCTGGAAGCCATGGGTTCTTAGATTTTGTAGTGTTCCATTCCAGGCCCTTCTAGCTTTTAGGGTTTCCATTGAGAAGTCTGAGGTAATTCTAATGGGGTTCCCTTTATATGTAATGTGCTGTTTTTCCCCTGGCTGCTTTTAGGATTTTCTCTTTGTACTTGATGTTTAGAGTCTTAAAGATAATGTGTCTTGGAGAATTTCTTCTTTGGTCCAATCTGTTTGGAGTTCTGGTAGCTTCTTGTAATTTGATGGGATTTTCTTTTGAGAGAGTGGGAAAGTTTTCTTCAATTATTTTGTTGAATAAGCTTTCCATTCCTTTGGTCAGTGTTTCTTCCCCTCTGGAATACCCATGATCCTAATGTTTGGACGCTTCAGGGTGTCCCACATTTCCCTCATGTTCTGTTCACAGAAATTTTTGAACTTGTTAAAATTTTTGGACTCACGAACTGTTTCTTCTGTTTTGTCTTCCAGTTCTGAGTTTCTGTCTTCCACTTGATTTACTCTGTTCTTAAGAGCTTCTATAGAGTTTTGGGCTTGTTCAATTTGGTTCATATTTTCTATGGTTTTTTTATGTATAGTTTCCATCCCTCTGTCTAGTTCCCTTTTTGTGTCATTTTCCGACTTTCTTAATGCTTCTTGAAGTTCATCCTTGCATTTCTTTATGTCTTCATTGAACTTAGCCAGCTGGTTATTGAGGGCCTCTTTTTGTTCGTTCTCCATCAAAACATTTAATTGTCTTTGGAGCCCTTCCTGGTTCCTTTCTATTAGGTCTAATCTAGCAAGGATACCATTCATACAGTTGTTGGCTCTTTGTTGAGTTTCTGAGAGTTGTGCTATTTGCTTGGCCAGGGTTGCATAGCTTGTCTCTTCATTTTGGGGTTCTGATTCTATTGTCTCTTCTCTGCTTTGATTTGAGACATCCTTTGCAGGACTGGGTAGTGTAACTGGATTTACTTGCATCTGCTTTTTCAAGCTATTCCTTTTTCTCTGTAGTCTGCCCATAGCAATGGTTTAGAAGCCTTGTGTATGAAATGTAATGTAAGCCTACTGTCCTGGGGTGGGGTGGGGTGGGGTGCAGTGGTGATTGTCTGGGCAGTGGTCCCTGGAGTTCTGCCGGCTGGGGTGGGGGACACTGGCCTGCTGGCCTGTGTTCTTTTTGGAGGTGGGAGGGGTAGGGGACCACAGCCACCCTAGTTGAGCTCAGGCAGGGTAGGGCAGGGACAATGGCTTACTTCCCTGGATGCCTGATCTGCCCCGGGAGGGGGAATAATGGCACCTGATTGATGCGGGCGTTCCAGCGGTCACTCAGCCCGGGAGGGGCCGCTGTGCCTCAGGGAGGTGATGCGGACGTCCTGGGAGTTACTCGGACTGCCAGGGTCCGCCAGGCTCTGGCTGGTAATGGCCGGCGGTTTGGGTCACGCCCACCCAGGAGGAACTAACCTGCGGTGTTCCCTGTCCTAGAGAGTGGGATTCAGTGGATTCCTTATTTTTTCACTCAGGAGGGGCCACTGCGTCTCAGGAGGGTGATGCCGGTGTCCCAGTTGTTACTCGGACCGGGAGGGGCCGCTGTGCCTCAGGGAGGTGGTGCGGACGTCCTGGGAGTTACTCGGACTGCCAGGGTCCGCCAGGCTATAGCTGGTAAAGGCCGGCAGTTTGGGTCACACCCGCCCAGGAGGAACTAACCCACGATGTTCCCTGTCCTAGAGAGTGGGAATCAGTGGATTCCTTATTTTTTCACCCACCCCCTCCCTCTGGCAGCATGCAAAGGCCAGCAAACCCTTTCAGGAATATTTTTTAAAGCTTAAAAATCTTGCTTTTACTTCCCTGTAAGGTGAGGCGGAGTTAGGTGGACGCCATCTTCCAAAGTCCAGAAAGCAAACATCTTCATTGCAGATCCCTGTTCTGTGTGAAATAATCTAGTTCAGTCTAGGAATCAGTTGCTTTCCTACGAAGAAGGTTGAGAGCAACAAGTTCAAACTTTCCTTGTTAATATTATCTAAAAATATATACAACTTAGTACATTGGTCGCATTTCTACAGTAGTTTCTTTACAAAACAAATATCTTTATTGCAGAACACTGTACTGTGTGAAATAAGCTAGTTCGGTTCTAGGAATCAGTTGTTTTCTACGGAGATGGTTGAGTGCAACACGTTCAAACTTTCCTTGTTTATGTAATCTAAAACGATGTACAACTTAATAGATTCACCTCATTTCTAAAGTAGTTTGTTGAGAAAACAAACATCTTCATTGCCGAATACTGTACTGTGTGAAATAAGCTAGTTCAGTTCTAGGAATCAGTTGCTTTCCCAGGAAGTAGGTTGAGTGCAGCACATTCAAACTTTCCTTGTTTGTGTAATCAAACACGATGTACCACTTACAAGTTTTGCTCCATTTAAAAACTACTTTGTTTAAAAAACAAACACCTTCATTTCCAAATATTGTACTGTGTGAAATAAGCTGTTTCAGTTCTAGGAATCGGTTGCTTTTCTCCGGAGATGGTTGATACTTTCCTTGTTGATGTAATCTAAAAGATGTACAACTTAACAGATTCACCTCATTTCTAAAGTACTTTGTTAAGAAAACAAACATCTTCATTGCCGAACAATGTACTGTGTGAAATAAGCTTGTTCGGTTCTAGGAATCACTTGGTTTCCTACGAAGATGGTTGAGTGCAGAAAGTTCAAACTTTCAATGTTTGTGTAATCTAACAAAATGTATAACTTATTAGATTCGCTTAATTGCTACAGTAGTTTGTTTAGAAAACAAAAAAAAATCTTCATTGCCGAACACTGTACTGTGTGAAATAAGCTAGTTCAGTTCTAGGAATCAGTTGCTTTCCTACGAAGAAGGTGGAGTGCAGCAAGTTCAAACTGTCATAGTGTGTGTAATCTAACAAGATGTACAACTTACAAGTTTCGCTTCATTTCTAAACTACTTTGTTTAGAAAAGAAACATCTTCATTGCCATACACTGTTCTGTGTGAAATAAGCTAGTTCGGTTCTAGGAATCAGTTGCTTTCCTAGGAACAAGGTGCAGCAAGTTCAAACATTCCTTGTTAATGTAATCTGAAAAGATGTACAACTTAGTAGATTGGCCTCATTTCTACAGTAGCTTGTTTAGAAATCAAATATCTTCATTGCCAAACACTTTAATGTGTGAAAATAACTTATTCGTTTCTAGGAATCAGTTGCTTTCCTATGAAGAAGGTTGAGTGCAGAAAGTTCAAACTTTCCTTGTTTGTGTAGTCTAACAAGATGTACAACTTATTAGATTCGACTCATTTCTAAACTACTTTGTTTAGAAAACAAACACCTTCATTTCCAAATATTGGACTGTGTGAAATGAGCTGTTTTGGATATAGGAATCAGGTGCTTTCCTTCGAAGAAGGTTGAGTGCAGCAAGTTCAAACTTCCCTAGTTTGTGTAATCTAACAAGATGTATAAGTTAGTTGATTCACCTCATTTCTACAGTAGCTTGTTTAGAAAACAACCATCTCCATTGCCGAACCCTATACTGTGTGAAATAAGCTAGTTCGGTTCTAGGAATCATTTGCTTTCCTACGAAGAAGGCTGAGTGCAACAAGTTAAAAGTTTCCTTGTTAATGTAATCTAAAAAGATGTACAACTTAGTACATTGGCCTCATTTCTACAGTAGTTTGTTTAAAAAACAAACATCTTCATTGCCAAACAAGATATTGTGTGAAATAAGCTAGTTTGGTTCTAGGAATCAGTTGCTTTCCTACGAAGAAGGTTGAGTGCAGCAACTTCAAAAATTCCTAGTTTGTGTAATCTAACAAGATGTACAACTTATTAGATTCGACTCATTTATAAACTACTTTGTTTAGAAAACAAACACCCTCATTGCCAAATTATGTACTGTGTGAAATAAGCTGTTTTAGATCTAGGAATCAGTTGCTTTCCTGCGAAGAAAGTTGAGTGCAGCAAGTTCAAACTTACCTAGTTTGTGTAATCTAACAAGATGTATAAGTTAGTTGATTCTCCTCATTTCTACAGTAGCTTGTTTAGAAAACAAACATCTTCATTGCCCAACACTGTACTGTGTAAAATAGCTAGTTTGTTTCTCAGAATCAGTTGCTTTCAACGAAGAAGGTTGAGTGCAGCAAGTTCAAACTTTCCTTGTTTGTGTAATCTAAGAAGATGTACAACTTATTAGATTTGCCTCATTTCTAAACTACTTTGTTTAGTAAACAAACACCTTCATTGGCAAATATTGTTCTGTGTGAAATAAGCTCTTTTGATTCTAGGAATCAGTTGCTTTCTTGCGAAGAAGGTTGAGTGCAGCAAGTTCAAACTTTCGTTGTTAATGTAATCTAAAAATATGGACAACTTATTACATTTGCCTCATTTCTAAACTACTTTGTTTAGAAAACAAACACCTTCATTGCCAAATATTGTATTGTGTAAAATAAGCTATTTCTATTCTAGGAATCAGTTGCTTTCCTAAAAAGAAGGTTGACTGCAGCAAGTTCAAACTTTCCTAGCTTGTCTAATCTAACAAGATGTATAAGACAGTAGATTCACCTCATTTCTAAAATAGTTTGTTTAGAAAACAAACATCTTCATTGTCGAACCCTATACTGTGTGAAATAAGCTAGTTCGGTTCTAGGAGTCATTTTCTATCCTACGAAGAAATTTGAGTGCAACAATTTCAAACTTTTCTTGTTAATGTAATATGAAAAGATGTACATCTTAGTAGATTGGCCTCTGTAGCAGACAGCTTCAGGTTCGCTGAGATGAACTTCCAGACTGGGCACAGTTATGCAAGAAGGGATATTATTTTTTGAAGCTTACAGATCCAGGGGGGAAGTTCCATCATGGCAGGAGAAGCAGCCTGCTCTCCACAGGGCCAAGCAGAGAGAGAGAGAAACCAACCAGCCACCACCGCACACAGAGCAAAATCTACAGCCAAAAGGTCACACAGCACACTTCAGGAACTCCTGGTAGGCACATTTGCATATCTTTACAATGGAATCTCAAACCCACACCATTAACACCTTAAGACCAGCCCCCAGTGACATTGCCTCTAGCAAGGTGATTGCATATGTAAACTATAACTAGTAAAATACTGAATATTTTGGGGGACATATATTCAAACTACCACATTCCGCCCCTGGCCCCCAATATATTTAGCTCTTGGCCCCCAATAGATTTATAACTATCACACATTGTAAATTGTACTCAGTCCAATTTCAAAGGTTCTCACAGTCTTGATCAACTTAAGATAGTGAGTCCTGTAAAATCAAACAAGTTAAACACTTTCAACATGTAAAGGCACAGAGTAAACATTATAACTGTATAAGGAATAGCAAGGAGAGACTAGAACAATGCAAACTCAACCACCATCAGCCGTCATCAAACTTCTGCAGTTCAAGTTCAATATAACCATAGACTGACAGTGTCCAGGTTTTCCAATTCCGCCCCTCCAGCTGGGCAGAGTTGCCAGGGAAAACTTTTATCCCATGCCAACACTGCACTCCATGGTAGCCCTTTTGCACATTTCTGGTATATCCAAAACATCTTCAGGTCTCCATGCAAACCACGGCCCATCTTCCAAAGGCTCTTGCAGCCTATTCCTGAGGGTCTTCATGCCCTGCCTCATGCCGCATCTCAGCAGCGGCTCCTGGAACCGTGTGCAATTCATGACCACTCCATGCATTTTTTATGCTTCCAAAACTAATACCAGGTGTGCAGGTCACAGCCATATTCTTAATCCAGGGAGAAAATAAATCATAGCCTTGAAAAGCAGGTTCCTTCTCCAGTCAGCTCTTTCCAAGAATTTGCATTTTTAACAGTCTTTCCTCAGGCATCCTCTCCATTGTTTTAATGCAACTGCAGTAGGGCCACCTTCCTTCCACCTTCCTTAAGAATGCTAATGTGTTGACAATAGCAGCTAAATCAGTCTCAATGCCTCTACTTTTAACTTGCTTCAGGTTTTCCAACTTAAAATCTTAAAATCTCAGTCCGATATCTTTAGCCAAGCACATCAGTCCATTACAAATTTAAGTTTGATCAAACACTCTGGGCCTGGATAGCGGAACGTAGCTATCCCTTATGCCAGTAGCCCAGTTCCAATAAATTCCTCTGCAGTCTTTCCTTCCCCTTAGAAAGCTCATAAGCCAAGCCTCGAAGTTCAATACAGTCTGCACTTAGCATTCTCAAACTGTCATCAGAATAGTCCATAAAACTTGGCTTACCACTCCAGAAGGCATCTTCAGTTGCAAGCACCAAGTCCATGCCCATTCCTCCAAAACAAAAGTTCCAAAAGACAAGGACCCACACGATCAGGTTCATCTCACCCCACACTCCTCGGTACCACTTTACTGTAGCAGACAGCTTCAGGTTCGCTGAGATGAACTTCCAGACCCGGCACAGCTTTGGAGGAAGGGATATTATTTATTGAAGCTTACAAATCCAGGGGAAGTTCAATAATGGCAGGAGAAGTGGCCTGCTCTCCACAGGTCCAAGCAGAGAGAGGGAGAAACCAAGCAGCCACCACAGCACACAGAGCAAAAACTACAGAAAAAAGGTCACACAGCACACTTAAAGAACTCCTGCTAGGCACATTTGCATATCTAAACAATGGAATCTCAAACACACACCATTAACACCTTAAGACCAGCCCCCAGTGACATTGCCTCTAGCAAGGTGATTGCACATGCAAACTATAACTAGTAAAACCCTGAATATATTGGGGAACATATATTCAAACTACCACAGCCTCATTTCTACAGTAGTTTGTTTAGAAAACAAACATCTTCATTCCCGAACACTGTACTGTGTGAAATAAGCTAGTTCGGTTCTAGGAATCAGTAGCTTTCCTACGAAGAAGGTTGAGTGCAGCAAGTTCAAACTTTCCTTGTTTGTGTAATCTAACAAGATGTACAACGTACAAGTTTTGCTTCATTTCTAAACTACTTTGTTTACAAAACAAACATCTTCATTGCCAAACACTGTAGTGTGTGAAATAAGCTAGTTCTGTTCTAGTAATCAGTTGCTTTTCTACGGAGACGGTTACGTGCAACAAGTTCAAACTTTCCTTGTTAAAGTAATCTAAAAAGAAGTACAACTTAATAGATTCACCTCATTTCTAAAGTAGTTTGTTGAGAAAACAAACATCTCCTTTGCCATACACTGTACTGTGTGAAATAAGCTAGTTCGGTCTAGGAAACAGTTGCTATCCTACGAACAAGGTTGAGTGCAACAAGTTCAAACTTTCCTAGTTTGTGTAATCTAACAAAATCTATAAGTTAGTATATTCGCCTCATTTCTAAAGTAGTTTGTTTAGAAAACAAACATCTTCATTGCCGAACACTATACTGTGTGAAATAAGCTAGTTCGGTCTAGAAATCAGGTGATTTCCTACGAAAAAAGTTGAGTGCAACAAGTTCAAACTTTCCTTGTTAATGTAATCTAAAAAGATGTACAACTTAGTAAATTGGGCTCATTTCTAACTTACTTTGTTGAGAAAACAAACACCTTCATTTCCAAATATTGTACTGTGTGAAATAAGCTGTTTTGGTTCTAGGAATCATTTGCTTTCCTGCGAAGAAGGTTGAGTGCACAAAGTTCAAACTTTCCTAGTTTGTGTAATCTAACAAAAAGTACAACATAGTAGATTGGCATCATTTCTACAGTAGTTTGTTTAGAAAACAAACATCTTCATTGCCAAACCCTATACTGTGTGAAATAAGGTAGTTTGGTCTAGGCATCAGTTGCTTTCCTACGAAGACGGTTGAGTGCAACAAGTTCAAACTTTCCTTGTTAATGTTATCTAAAAAGATGTACAACTTAATAGATTCACTTCATGTCTAAAATAATTTGTTGAGAAAACAAACATCTTCATTGCCGAATACTGTACTGGGTGAAATAAGCTAGTTCAGTTCTAGGAATCAGTTGCTTTCCTACGAAGAAGGTTGAGTGCAGCAAGTTCAAGCTTTCCTTGTTTGTGTAATCTAACAAAATGTACACCTTACAAGTTTCACTTCATTATTCTACTACTTTGTTTAGAAAAGAAACATCTCCATTGCCGAACACGGTAATGTGTGAAATAAGCAAGTTCCGTTATAGGAATCCGTTGCTTTTCTATGGATATGGTTGAGTGCAACAAGTTCAAACGTTCCTTGTTAATGTAATCTAAAAAGATGTACAACTTAATATATTCACCTCATTTATAAAGTAGTTTGTTCAGAAAACAAATATCTTCATTGCCGAACCCTATACTGTGTGAAATAAGCTACTTCGGTCTAGGAATCAGTTGCTTTCCTACAAAGAAGGTTGAGTACAACAAGTTCAACCTTTCCTTATTAATGTAATCTAAAAGGATGTACTACTTAGTATATTGTCCTTATTTCTACAGTAACTTGTTTAGAAAACAAACATCTTCATTGCCTAACATTCTACTGTGTGAAAGAAGCTAGTTCGTTTCTGGGATTCAGTTGCTTTCCTACGAAGAAGGTTGAGTGCAGCAAGTTCAAACTTTCCATGTTTGTGTAATCTAAGAAGATGTACAACTTACAAGTTTCGCTTCATTTCTAAACTACTTTGTTTAGAAAACAAACACATTCATTGCCAAATACAGTACTGTGTGAATAAGCTGTTTCGGTTCTTGGAATCAGTTGCTTTTCTTCGGAGACGGTTGAGTGCATCAACTTCAAACATTCGTTGTTAATGTAATCTAAAAAGACGTACAACTTAATAGATTCACCTCATTTCTAAAGTAGTTTGTTGAGAAAACAAACATCTTCACACTATACTGTGTGAAATAAGCTAGTTCGTTTCTAGGAATCAGTTGCTTTCCTACAAAGAAGGTTGAGGGCAGCAAGTTCAAAAATTCCTCGTTTGTGTAATCTAACAAGATGTACAACTTATTAGATTCGCCTCATTTCTAAACTTCTTTGTTTAGAAAACAAACACCTTCAATCCCAAATATTGTACTGTATGAAATAACCGGTTTCAGGTCTAGGAATCAGTTGCTTTCCTACAAAGTAGTTGAGTGCAGAAAGTTCAAACTTTCCTAGTTTGTGTAATCTAACAATATGTATACATTAGTAGATTCGCCTCATTTCTAATGTAGTTTGTTCAGAAAACAAACATCTTCATTGCCGAACCCTGTACTGTGTGAAATAAGCTAGTTCGGTTCTAGAAATCATTTGCTTTCCTACAAAGAAGGTTGAGTGAAACAAGTTCCAACTTTCCTTGTTAACGTAATTTTAGATGATGTACAACTTAGTAGACTGGCCTCATTTCTACAGTAGTTTGTTTAGAAAACAAACATCTTCAATGCCAAACACTGTACTGTGTGAAATAAGCTAGTTTGGTTCTAGGAATCAGTAGCTTTTACGAGGAATTTTGAGTGCAGCAAGTTCAAACTTTCCTTGTTAATGTAATCTAAAATGACATACAACTTAGTAGAATGGCGTCATTTCTAAAGTACTTTGTTTAGAAAACAAACATCTTCATTGCCGAACCCTGTACTGTGTGAACATAGCTAGTGCATTTCTAGGAATTGGTTGCTTTCCTACGAAGAAGATTGAGTGCAGCAAGTTCAAATTTTCCTTGTTTGTGTAATCTAACAAGATGTACAACGTACAAGTTTCGCTTCATTTCTAAACTACTTTGTTTAGAAAACAAACATCTTCATTGCCCAACACTATAGTGTGTGAAATAAGCTAGTTCGGTTCTAGAAATCATTTGCTTTCCAACAAAGAAGGTTGAATGAAACAAGTTCCAACTTTCCTTGTTAACGTAATTTTAGATGATGTACAACTTAGTATACTGGCCTCATTTCTACAGTAGGTTGTTTAGAAAACAAACATCTTCACTGCCAATCACTGTACTGTGTGAAATAAGCTAGTTCGGTTCTAGGAATCAGTAGCTTTCCTAAGAGGAATTTTGAGTGCAGCAAGTTCAAACTTTCCTTGTTAATGTAATCTAAAAAGACGTACAACTTAGTATATTGGAGTCATTTCTACAATAGTATGTTTAGAAAACAAACATCTTCATTGCCGAACTATGTGTAAGAATAGCTAGTTGGGTTCTACGAATCAGTTGCTTTCCTACTTAGAAGGTTGAGTGCAGCAAGTTCAAACTTTCCTTGTTTGTGTAATCGAACAAGATGTACAACTTATTTGATTCACCTCATTTCTAAACTACTTTGTTTAGAAAACAAATATCTTCATTGCCAAATATTGTACTGGGTGAAATAAGCTCTTTCGGTTCTAGGAATCAGTTGCTTTCCTGCGAAGAAGGTTGAGTACAGCAAGTTCAAACTTTCCTAGTTTGTGTAATCTAACAAGATGTATCAGTTAGTAGATTTGCCTCATTTCTGAAGTCGTTTGTTTAGAAAAGAAACATCTTCATTGCCAAACCCTATACTGTGTGAAATAAGCTAGTTCGGTCTAGGAATCAGTTGCTTTCCTACGAAGAAGGTTGAGTGCAAAAAGTTCAAACTTTCCTTGTTAATGTAATGTAAAAGATGCACAACGTAGTAGATTAGCCTCATTTCTACAGTAGCTTGTTGAGAAAACATACATCTTCATTGCCGAACACTCTACTGTGTGAAATAAGGTACTTCGGTTCTAGGAATCAGTTGTATTCCTACGAAGAAGGTGGAGTGCAGCAAGTTCAAACTTTCGTTTTTTGTGTAATCTAACAAGATGTACAACTTACAAGTTTCAGTTCATTTCTAACCTACTTTATTCAGAAAAGAAACATCCCCATTGCCGAACACTGTAATGTGTGAAATAAGCTAGTTTCGTTCTAGGAATCAGTTGCATTAATACGGAGATGGTTGATTGCAACCAGTTAAAACTTTCCTTGTGAATGTAATCTAAAAAGATGTACAACCTAATAGATTCACCTCTTTCTGAAGTAGTTTGTTGAGGCAAAAAACATCTTCATTGCCGAACACTATACTGTGTGAAATAAGGTAGTTCGGCGCTAGGAATCAGTTGGTTTCCTACGAAGAAGGTTGAGTGAAGCAAGTTCAAACTTGCCTTGTTTGTGTAATCTAACAAGATATACAACTTAGAAGTTTTGCTTCATTTCTAAACCACTTTGTTTAGAAAACAAACACCTTCATTGCCAAATATTGTACTGTGTGAAATAAGCGGTTTCGGTTCTAGGAATCAGTTGCTTTCCTACAAAGAAGGTTGAGAGCAGCAAATTCAAACTTTCCTAGTTTGTGTAATCTAACAAGATGTATAAGGTATCTTATTCGCCTTATTTCTAAAGTACTTTGTTTAGAAAACAAACATCTTCATTGCCGAACCCTATATTGTGTGGAATAAGCTAGTTCGGTCTAGGAATCGGTTGCTTTCCTACGAAGAAGTTTGAGTGGAACAAGTTCAAACATTCCTTGTTAATGTAATCTAAAAAGAGGTACAACTTAATAGATTCATCTCATTTCTAAAATAGTTTGTTGAGAAAACAAACATCTTCATTGCCGAACACTGTACTATGTGAAATAAGCTAGTTCGGTTCTACAAATCGGTTGCTTTCCTACGAATAATGTTGAGTACAGCAAGTTCAAACTTTCCTAGTTTGTATAATCGAACAAGATATATAAATTAGTTGCTTCGCCTCATTTCTAATGTAGTCTATTTAGAAAACAAACATCTTCAAACTTTCCTTGTTTGTGTAGTCTACAAGATGTACAACTTACAAGTTTCGCTTCACTTCTAAACTACTTTGTTTAGAAAAGAAACATCTCCATTGCGGAACAATTTTACATGTGAAATAAGCTAGTTCGGTTCTAGGAATCAGTTGCATTTCTAGGGAGATAGTTGAGTGCAACAAGTTCAAACTTTCCTTGTTAATGTAATCTAAAAATATGTACAACTTAATAGATTCACCTCATTTCTACAATAGTTTGTTGAGAAAACAAACATCTTCATTGGCGAACACTGTAATGTGTGAAACAAGCCAGTTCGGTTCTAGGAATCAGTTGATTTCCTACGAAGAATTTTGAGTGCAGCAAGTTCAAACTCCTTGTTTGTGTAATCTAACAAGATGTACAACTTACAGGTTTCGCTTCATTTCTAAAGTACGTGGTTTAGAAAAGAAACATCTTCATTGCCGAACACTGTAATGTGTGAAATAAGCTAGTTCAGTCCTAGGAATCAGTTGCATTTCTACGGAGATGGTTGAGTGCAAAAGTTGAAACGTTCCTTGTTAATGTAATCTAAAAAGATGTACGACTTCATAGATTCACCTCATTTTTAACGTTGTTTGTTGAGAAAACAAACATCTTCATTGCCAAACACTGTCCTGTGTGAAATATGCTAGTACGGTTCTAGGAATCAGTTGCTTTCCTATGAAGAATGTTGAGTGCAGCAAGTCCAAACTTTCCTTGTTTCTTTAATCTAACAACATGTACAACTTACAAGTTTTGCTTCTTTTCTGAACTGCTTTTAGAAAACAAACATCTTCATTGCCAAAAAGAATACTGTGTGAAATAAGCTAGTCCGGTCTAGGAATCAGTTGTTTTCCTACGAAAAAGGATGAGTGCAATAAGTTCAAACTTTCCTTGTTAATGTAATCTAAAAAGATGTACAACGTAGTAAATTGGCCTCATTTCTACAGTAACTTGTTTAAAAAACAAACATCTTCATTGCCAAACACTGTACTGTGTGAATAAGCTAGTTCGGATATAGGAATCAGTTGCTTTCCTAGGAAGAAGGTTGAGTGCAGCAAGTGCAAACTTTCGTTGTTTTTGTAATCTAACATGATGTACACATTACAAGTTTCGCTTAATTTATAAACTGCTTTTTTTAGAAAACAAACATCTTCATTGCCAAACACTGTAATGTGTGAAATAAGCTAGTTCGTTTCTAGGAATCAGTTGCTTTTCTACGTAGAAGGTTGAATGCAAAAAGTTCAAACTTTCCTTGTTAATGTTATCTAAAAAGATTTACAACTTAATAGATTCACCTCATTTCTAAAGTAGTTTGTTGAGAAAACAAACATCTTCATTGCCGAACACGGTACTGTGTGAAATAAGCTAGTTCGGTTCTAGGAACCAGTTGCTTTGCTACGAAGAAGATTGAGTGTGGCAAGTTCAAATTTTCCATGTTTGCATAATCTAACAAGATCTACAACTTATTAGATTCTCCTCATTTCTTAACTACTTTGTTTAGAAAACAAACACCTTCATTGACAAATAATGTACTGTGTGAAAAAAGCTGTTTTGGTTCTAGGAATCAGTTCCTTTCCTCTGAAGAAGGTTGAGTGAAGAAAGTTCAAACTTTCCTATTTTGTGTAATCTAAGAAGATGTATTAATTAGTTGACTGGTATCATTGCTAAAGTAGTTTGTTTAGAAAACAAATATCTTCAATCCCGAACCATATACTGTGTGAAATAAGCTAGTTCTGTCTAGGAATCATTTGCTTTCCTACGAAGAAGGTTGAGTGCAACAAGTTCAAACTTTCTTTGTTAATGTAATCTAAAAAGACGTACAACTTAATAGATTCTCCTCATTTCTACAGTAGTTTGTTTGAAAACAAAGATCTTCATTCCCGAACACTGTACTGTGTGAAATAAGGTAGTTCGGTTCTATGAATGAGTTGCTTTCCTACCAAGAAGGTTGATTGCAGCAAGTTCAAACTTTCCTTGTTTGTGTAATCTAACAAGATGTACAACTTACAAGTTTCGCATCATTTCCAAACTACTTTGTTTAGAAAAGAAACATCTTCATTGCCGAACGCTGTACTGTGTGAAATAAGCCAGTTCGGTTCTAGGAATCAGTTGCTTTCCTACGATGAAGGTTGAGTATTGCAAGTTCAAACTTTCCTTCTTTGCGTAATCTAACAAGATGTACAACTTACAAGTTTCGCTTCATTTCTATAATACTTTGTTTAGAAAACAAACACCTTCATTGACAAATATTGTATTGTGTGAAATAAGCTGTTTCCGTTCTAGGAATCAGTTGTTTTGCTACGAAGAAGGTTGAGTGCAGCAAGTTCAAACTTTCCTTCTATGTGTCATCTAACAAGATATACAACTTACACAGTTCGCTTCATTTCTAAATTACTTTGTTTAGAAAACAAACATGTTCATTGCCGAACACTGTACTGTGTGAAATGAGCTAGTTCGGTTCTAGGTTTCAGTTGCTTTCCTACGAAGGTTGAGTGCACCAAGTTCAAACTTTCCTTGTTAATTTAATCTAAAAAGATGTACAACCACGTAGATTGGCGTCATTTCTACAGTAGTTTGTTTAGAAAGCAAACATCTTCATTGCCGACAATGTACTGTGTGAAAATAGCCAGTTCATTTCTAGGAAACAGTGGCTTTCCTACAAAGGAGTTTGAGTGCAGCAAGTTCACACTTTCCTAATTTGTGTAATCTAACAAGATGTACAACTTATTAGATTTGCCTCATTTGTAAACTACTTCTTTTAGAAAAAAAAAACACCTTCATTGCCAAATATTGTACTCTGTGGAGTAAGCTGCTTTGGTTCTAGGAATCAGTTGCTTTCCTACAAAAAAGTTTCAGTGCAGCAAGTTCAAACTTTCCTTGTTTGTGCAATCTAACAAGATGTATAAGTTAGTAGATTCGCCTAATTTCTAAAGTAGTTTGTTTAGAAAACAAACATCTTCATTCCAAACCATATACTGTGTGCAATAAGCTAGTTCAGTTCTAGGAATCAGTTGCTTTCCTACAAAGAAGGTTGAGTGAAACAAGTTCAAACTTTTCGTGTTAATGTAATCTAAAAAGATGTACAACTTAGTAGATTGGCCTCATTTCTACTCTAGTTTGTTTAGAAAACAAACATCTTCATTGCCGTACACTGTAGTGTGTGAAATAAGCTAGTTCCTTTCTTGGAATCAGTAGCGTTCTCATCGAAGAAGGTTGAGTGCAACAAGTTCAAACTTTCCTTGTTTGTGTCATCTAACAAGATGTACAACGTACAAGTTTCGCTTCATTTCTAAACTACTTTGTTTAGAAAACAAACATCTTCATTGCCAAACACTTTGTTTGTGAAATAAGCTAGTTCGGTTCTAGGAATCAGTTGCTTTTCTATGGAGATAATTCTGTGCAACAAGTTCAAACTTTCCTTGTTAATGTAATCGATAAAGATGTTCAACTTATTAGATTCATCTCATTTCTAAAGTAGTTTGTTTAGAAAAAAAACACCTTCATTGACAAATATTGTACTGTGTGAAATAAGCTGATGCGGTTCTAGGAATCAGTTGCTTTGCTACGAAGAAGGATTAGTGCAGCAAGTTCAAAATTCCTTGTTTGTGTTATCTAAGAAGATGTACAACTTACATGATTCGCTTCATTTCCACACTACTTTGTTTAGAAAACAAACATCTTCAATGCCGAACGCTGTACTGTGTGAAATAAGCTAGTTCAGTTCTAGGTTTCAGTTGCTTTCCTAGGAAGAAGGTTGCGTGCAGCAAGTTCAAACTTTCCTTGTTAATGTAATCTAAAAAGATGTACAACCAGGTAGATTGGCGTCATATCTACAGTAGTTTGTTTAGAAAACAAACATCCTCATTCCGACCCTGTACTGTGTGAAAATAGTTAGTTCGTGTCTAGGAATCAGTTGCTTGTCTACGAAGAAGATTGAGTGCAGCAAGTTCAAACTTTTCTTGTTTGTGTAATCTAACAAGATGTGCAACTTATTAGATTGGCCTCATTTCTAAACTACTTCATTTAGAAAACAAATATCTTCATTGCCAAACACTGTATTGTGTGAAATAAGCTAGTTCGATTCTAGGAATCAGTTGCTTTTCTACGCAGATGGTTAAGTGCAAAAAGTTCAAACTTCCCTTGTTAATGTAATCTAAAAATATGTACAACTTAGTAGGTTGGCATCATTTCTACAGTAGTTTGTTTAGAAAACAAACATCTTCATTGCCGAACACTGTACTGTGTGAAATAAGCTCCATTGGTTCTAGTAATCTGTTGCTTTCCTACGAAGGAGGTTGAGTGCAGCAAGTTCAAACTTTCCTTGTTTGTGTAATCTAACAAGATGTACACCTTGCACATTTCGCTTCATTTCTAAACTACTTTCTTTAGAAAACAAACATCTTCATTGCCAAACACTGTACTGTGTGATATAAGCTAGTTCCGTTCTAGGAATCAGTTGCTTTCCTACAAAGAAGGTTGAGTGCAGCAAGTTCAAACGTTCCTTGTTTGTGTAATCTAACAAGATGTATAAGTTAGTCAATTCGCCTCATTTCTACAGTAGCTGGTTTAGAAAATAAACATCTTCATTGCCAAACCCCATACAGTGTGAAATAAGCTAGTTCGGTCTAGGAATCAGTTGCTTTCCTACGAAGAACGTTGAGTGCAACAAGCTCAAACTTTCCTTGTTAGTGTAATCTAAAAAGATGTACAACTTAGTAGATTGGCCTCATTTCTAGAGTAGCTTCTTTAGAAAACAAACATCTTCATTGCTGAACCCTGTACTGTGTGAAAATAGCTAGTTCGTTTCTAGGAATCCGTTTCTCTCGTACGAAGAAGGTTGAGTGCAGCAAGTTCAAACTTTCCTTGTTTGTGTAATCTAACAAGATGTACAACGTATTAGATTGGATTCATTTCTAAAGTACTTTGTTTAGAAAACAAACACCTTCATTGCCAAATATTGTACTGTGTGAAATAAGCTGTTTTGGATCTAGGAATCCGTTGCTTTCCTGCGAAGAAGGTTGAGTGCAGCAAGTTAAAACTTTCCTAATTTGTGTAATGTAACAAGATGTATAATTTAGTTGATTCGCCACATTTCTACAGTAGCTTGTTTAGAAAACAAACACCTTCATTGCCGAACCCCATACTGTGTGAAATAAGCCAGTTCGGTCTAGGAATCAGTTGCTTTCCCACGAAGAAGGTTGTGTGCAACAAGTTCAAAGTTCCTTGTTAATGTAATCTAAAAAGATGTACAACTTAGAGATTGGCCAAATTTCTACAGTAGCTTCTTTAGAAAACAAACATCTTCATTGCTGAACACTGTACTGTGTGAAATAAGCTAGTTCGGTTCTAGGAATCAGTAGCTTTCCTACGAAGATGGTTGAGTGCAGCAAGTTCAAACGTTCCTAGTTTGTGTAACCTCACAAGATGTACAATTTAGTAGATTCGCCTCATTTCTAAAGTAGTTTGTTTAGAAAAACAAACATCTTCATTGCCAAACACTATACTGTTTGAAATAAGCTAGTTCTGTTCTAGGAATCAGTTGTTTTCCAACGAAGAAGGTGGAGTGCAGCATGTTCAAACTTTCCTTGTTAACGTAATCTAAAAAGATGTACAACTTAGTAGATTGGCATCATTTCTCCAGTAGTTTTTTACAAAACAAACATCTTCATTGCCGAACGCTGTACTGTGTGAAAATAGCTAGATCGTTTCTCGGAATCAGTTGCTTTCCTAAGAAGAAGGTTGAGTGCAGCAAGTTCAAACATTCCTTGTTTGTGTAATCTAACAGGATGTACAACTTATTAGATTCGCCTCATTTCTAAACTACTTTGTTTAGAAAACAAAAACCTTCATTGCCAAATATTGTACTGTGTGAAATAAGCTGTTTCGGTTCTAAGAATCAGTTGCATGCCTACGAAGAAGATTGAGTGCAACAAGTTCAAACTTTCCTAATTTGTGTAATCTAACAAGATGTATAAGTTAGTAGATTCGCCTGATTTGTAAAGTAGTTTTTTTAGAAAACAAAAATCTTCATTGCCATACCCTATACTGTGTGAAATAAGCTGGTTCGGTTCTAGGAATCATTTGCTTTCCTACAAAGATGTTGAGTGCAACAAGTTCAAAGTTCCTTGTTAATGTAATCTAAAAAGATGTACAACTTAGGAGATTGGCCAAATTTCTACAGTAGCTTCTTTAGAAAACAAACATCTTCATTGCTGAACACTGTACTGTGTGAAATAAGCTAGTTTCAGTAGCTTTCCTACGAAGATGGTTGAGTGCAGCAAGTTCAAACGTTCCTAGTTTGTGTAACCTCACAAGATGTACAATTTAGTAGATTCGCTTCATTTCTAAAGTAATTTGTTTAGAAATCAGCCATCTTCATTGCCAAAGCCTATACTGTTTGAAATAAGTTAGTTCCGTTCTAGGAATCATTTATTTTCCTACGAAGAAGGTTGAGTGAAAGAAGTTCAAACTTTCCTTGGTAATGTAGTCTAAAAAGATGTACAACTTAGTAGATTGGCCTCATTTCTTCAGTAGTTTGTTTAGAAAACAAACATCTTCATTGCCGATCCCTGTACTGTGTGAAAATAGCTAGTTTGTTTCTAGGAATCACTTGCTTTCCTAAGAAGAAGATTGAGTGCAGAAAGTTCAAACTTTCCTTGTTTGTGTAATCTAACAAGATGTACAACTTATTAGATTCGCCTCATTTCTAAACTACTTTGTTTAGAAAACAAACACCTACATTGCCAAATATTGTACTGTGTGAAAAAAGCTGTTTTTCTTCTAGGACTCAGTTGCTTTCCTACAAAGAAGGTTGAGTGCAGCAAGTTCATTCTTTCCTAGTTTGTGAATCTAAGAAGATGTATAAGGTAGTATATTCACCTCATTTTTAAGTAGTTTTTTTTAGAAAACAAAAATCTTCATTGCCTAACCCTATACTGTGTGATATAAGCTGGTTCGGTTCTAGGAATCATTTGCTTTCCTACAAAGATGTTGAGTGCAACAAGTTCAAACTTTCCTTTTTAATTTAATCTAAAAAGTTGTACAACTTAATAGATTCTCCTCATTTCTACAATAGTTTGTTCTGAAAACAAAGATCTTCATTTCCGAACACTGTACTGTGTGAAATAAGCTAGTTCGGTTCTATGAATCAGTATCTATCCTACAAAGAAGGCTGAGTGCAGCAAGTTCAAACTTTCCTTGTTTGTGTAATCTAACAAGATGTACAACTTACAAGTTTTGCTTCATTTCTATACTACTTTGTTTAGAAAACAAACACCTTCATGCCAAATATTGTATTGTGTGAAATAAGCTGTTTTGGTTCTAGGAATCAGTTGCTCTGCTACGAAGAAGGTTGAGTGCAGCAAGTTCAAACTTTCCTTGTTTGTGTAATCTAACATGATGTACAACTTATATGTTTCCCTTCATTTCCAAACTACTTTCTTTAGAAAACAAAATTCTTCATTGCTGAACGATGTACTCTGTGAAATAAGCTTGTTCGGTTCTAGGATTCAGTAGCTTTCCCATCGAAGAAGGTTAAGTGTAGCAAGTTCAAACTTTCCTTGTTTGTGTAATCTAACAAGATGTACAACGTACAAGTTTCGCTTCATTTCTAAACTACGTTGTTTAGAAAACAAATATCTTCATTGCCGAACGCTGTACTGTCTGAAATAAGCTAGGTCGGTTCCAGGTTTCAGTTGCTTTCCTACGAAGAAAGTAGAGTGAAGCAAGTTCAAACTTTCCTCGTTAATGTAATAAAAAAAGATGTAGATTGGCGTCATTTCTACAGTAGTGTGTTTAGAAACTAACATCTTCATTCCTGACCCTGTACTGTGTGAAAATAGCTAGTTCGTTTCCAGGAATCAATTGCATTCCTACGAAGAAGTTCGAGTGCAGCAAGTTCAAACATTCCTTGTTTGTGTTATCAAACAAGATGTATAACTTATTAGATTCGCCTCATTTCCAAACTAATTTGTTTAGAAAACAAACACCTTCATTGCCAAATATTGTACTGTGTGTAATAAGGTGTTTCTGTTCTAGGAATCAGTTGCTTTCCTACAAAGAAGGTTGTGTGCAGCAATTTCAAACTTTCCTAGTTTGTGATATCCAAGAAGATTTATAAGTTAGTAGATTCACCTAATTTCTAAAGTACTTTGTTTAGAAAACAAACATCTTCATTGCCGAACACTGTAGTGTGTGAAATAAGCTAGTTCTGTTCTAGGAATCAGTATCTTTCCCATCGAAGAAGGTTGAATGCAGCATGTTCAAACTTTCCTTGTTTGTGTAATCTAACAAGATGTACAATGTAGAAGTTTCGCCTCATTTCTAATCTACTTTGTTTAGAAAACAAACATCTTCATTGCCAAACACTGTAGTTTGTGAAATAAGCTGGTTTGGTTCTAGGAATCAGTTGCTTTTCTACGGAGAGGGTTGAGTGCAACAAGTTCAAACTTTCCTTGTTAATGTAATCTAAAAATATGTTCAACCTAATAGATTCATCTAATTTCTAAAGTAGTTTGTTTAGAAAACAAACACCTTCATTGCCAAATATTGTACTGTGTGAAATAAGCTATTTCGGTTCTAGGAATCAGTTGCTTTCCTACAAAGAAGGTTGAGTGCAGCAAGTTCAAACTTTCCTAGTTTGTGTAATCTCACAAGATGTATAAGTTAGTAGACCCGCCCAATTTCTAAAGTAGTTTGTTTAGAAAACAAACATCTTCATTGCCGAACGCTGTACTGTGTGAAATAAGCTAGTTCGGTTCTAGGTTTCAGTTGCTTTCCTACGAAGAAGGTTGAGAGCAGCAAGTTCAAACTTTCCTTGTTAATGTAATCGAAAAAGATGTATAACCAGGTAGATTGGCGTCATTTCTACAATAGTTTGTTTAGAAAACAAACATCTTCATTGTCGACCCTCTACTGTGTGAAAATAGCTAGTTCGTTTCTAGGAATCAGTTGCATTCCTACGAAGACGTTTGAGTGCAGCAAGTTCAAACATTCCTTGTTTGTGTAATCTAACAAGATGTTTAACTTATTAGATTCGCCTCATTTCTAAACTAATTTGTTTAGAAAACAAACACCTTCATTGCCAAATATTGTACTGTGTGGAATAATCTGTTTCTGTTCTAGGAATCAGTTGCTTTCCTACAAAGAAGGTTGAGTGCAGGATGTTCAAAATTTCCTAGTTTGTGAAATCTAAGAAGATTTATAAGTTAGTAGATTCACCTAATTTCTAAAGTAGTTTGTTTAGAATACAAACATCTTCTTTGCCGAACCCTATACTGTGTGAAATAAGCTAGTTCGGTTCTAGGAATCATTTGCTTTCCTATGAAGAAGGTTGAGTGCAACAATTTCAAACTTTCCTTGTTAATGTAATCTAAAAAGATGTACTACTTAGTATATTGGCCTCATTTCTACTGTAGTTTGTTTAGAAAACAAACATCTTCATTGCCGAACACTGTAGTGTGTGAAATAAGCTAGTTCGGTTCTAGGAATCAGTATCTTTCCATTGAAGAAGGTTGAGTGCAGCATGTTCAAACTTTCCTTGTTTGTGTAATCTAACAAGATGTACAACGTACAAGTTTCGCCTCATTTCTAAACTACTTTGTTTAGAAAACAAACATCTTCATTGCCAAACACTGTAGTGTGTGAAATAAGCTGGTTCGCTTCTAGGAATCAGTTGCTTTTCTAAGGAGAGGATTGAGTGCAACAACTTCAAACTTTCCTTGTTAATGTAATCTAAAAAGATCTTCAACTTAATAGATTCATCTCATTTCTAAAGTAGTTTGTTTAAAAAACAAACACCTTCATTGCCAAATATTGTACTGTGTGAAATAAGATGTTTCGGTTCTACGAATCACTTGCTTTGCTACGAAAAAGGTTTAGTGCAGCAAGTTCAAACTTTCCTTGTTTGTGTAATGTAACAAGATGTACAACTAACAAGTTTTGCGTCATTTCCACACTACTTTTTTAGAAAACAAACATCTTCATTGCCATACGCTGTACTGTGTGAAATAAGTTAGTTCGGTTCTAGGTTTCAGTTGCTCTCCGACGAAGAAGGTTGAGTGTAGCAAGTTCAAACATTCCTTGTTAATGTAATCTAAAAAGATGTACAACCAGGTAGAGTGGCGTCAATTCTACAGTAGTTTGTTTAGAAAACAAACACCTTCATTGCCAAATATTGTACTGTGTGAAATAAGCTGTTCAGTTCTAGAAATCAGTTGCTCTACTATGAAGAAGGTTTAGTGCAGCATGATCAAACTTTCACAGTTTGTGGAATCTAACATGATGTATAAGTTAGTTGATTAGCCTCATTTCCTAGGTAGTTTTTTTAGAAAACAAACATCTTCATTGCCAAACCCTATACTGTGTGAAAGAAGCTAGTTTGGTTCTAGGAATTGTTTGCTTTCCTACCAGGAAGGTTGACTGCAGCAAGTTCAAACTTTCCTTGTTAATGTAATCTAAAAAGATGTACAACTTAGTAGATCAGTGTCATTTCTACAGTACTTTGTTTAGTAAACAAACATCTTCATTGCCGAACCCCATACTGTGTGAAAATAGCTATTTCATTTCTAGGAATCAGTTGCTTTCCTACGAAGAAGGTTGAGTGCAACATGTACAAACTTTCTTTGTTAATGTAATCTAAAAAGATGTAAAACTTAATAGATTCAGATAATTTCTAAAATAGTTTGTTGAGAAAACAAAAAACTTCATTGCCAAAAACTGTACTATGTGAAATAAGCTAGTTCGGTTCTAGGAATCAGTTGCTTTCCTACGAAGAAGGTTGAGTGTAGCAAGTTCGAACATTCCTTGTTTGTGTAATCTAAAAAGATGTACAACTTACAAGTTTCGCTTCATTTCTAAATTACTTTGTTTAGAAAAGAAACATCTCCATTGCAGAACACTTTAACGTGTGAAATAAGCTCGTTCGGTTCTAGGAATCAGTTGCATTTCTACGGAGATGGTTGAGTGCAACAAGTTCAAACTTTCCTTGTTAATGTAATCTAAAAAGATGTACAACTTAATAGATTTACCTCATTTCTAAAGTAGTTTCTTGAGAAAACAAACATCTTCATTGCCGAACACTATACTGTGTGAAATAAGCTTGTTCGGTGCTAGGAATCAGTTGCTTTCATACGAAGAATAATGAGTGCAGCAAATACAAACTTTCTTTCTTTGTGTATTGTAACAAGATATATAAGTTACAAGTTTCGCTTCATTTCTAAACTACTTTGATTAGAAAACAAACACCTTCATTGCCGAACACTGTACTGTGTGAAATAAGCTAGTTTGGTTCAAGGAATCAGTTGTTTTCCTATGAAGAAGATTGAGTGCAGCAAGTTCAAACATTCCTTGTTAATGTAATCTAAAAGATGTACAACTTAGTAGATTCACCTCATTTCTAAACTAGTTTGTTGAGAAAACAAACATCTTCATTGCCGAACCTTGTACTGTGTGAAATAAGCTGGCTCGGTTCTATTAATCATTTGCTTTCCTACGAAGAATGTTCAGTGCAGCAGGTTCAAACTTTCCTAGTTTGTGTAATCTCACAAAATGTATAAGTTTGTAGATTCGCCTCATTTCTAAAGTAGTTTGTCTAGAAAACAAACATCTTCTTTCCCGAACACTGTACTGTGTGAAATAAGCTAGTGCGGTGCTAGGAATCAGTTACTTTCCTACGAAGAAGGTTGAGTGCAGCAAGTTCAAACTTTCTTTGTTTGAGTAATCTAACAAAATGTACAAGTTTCGCTTCTTTTCTAAACTGCTTTGTTTAGAAACCAAACGCCTTCATTGCCGAACACTGTACTGTGTGAAACAAGCTAGTTTGGTTCAAGGAATCAGTTATTTTCTTACTAAGAAGATTGAGTGCAGCAATTTTAAACGTTCTTTCTTAATGAAATCTAAAAAGATGTACAACTTAATAGATTCACCTCATTTCTAAAGTAGTTTGTTGAGAAAACAAACATCTTCATTGCTGAACACTGAACTGTGTGAAATAAGCTGGTTCGGTTCTAGGAATCAGTTGCTTTCCTACGAAGAAGGTTCAGTGCACAAGTCCAACTTTCCTAGTATGTGTAATATCAAAAGATGTATAAGTTAGTAGATTCACCTCATTTCTTAGTAGCTTGTTTGGAAAACAAACATCTTCATTGCCGAATCGTATACTGTGTGAAATATGCTAGTTCGGTTCTAGGAAACATTTGCTTTCCTAGGAAGATGGTTCAGTGCAACAAGTTGAAACTTTCCTTGTTAATGTAATCTGAAAATATGCACAACTTAGTAGATTGGCCTCATTTCTACAGTAGTTTGTTGAGAAAACAAACATCTTCATTTCCGAACACTGTACTGTGTGAAATAAGCTGGTTCGGTTCTAGGAATCAATTGCTTTCCTACGAAGAAGGCTGAGTGCAGCAAGTTCAAACGTTCCTAGTTTGTGAGATATCACAAGATATATAACGTAGTAGATTCATCTCATTTCTAAAGCAGTTTGATTAGAAAAAAAACGTTTTCATTGCCGAACAATATACTGTGTGAAATAAGTTTGTTCGCGTCTAGGTATCAGTTGTTTTCCTACAAAGAAGGTTAACTGCAACAAGTTCAAACTTTCCTTGTTAAAGTAATCTGAAAAGATGTACAACATAGTAGATTGGCCTCAATTCTACAGTAGTTTGTTTAAAAATCTTCATTGCCAAACACTATACTATGTGAAATAAGCTGGTTTGGTTCTAGGAATCACTTGCTTTCCTACGAAGAAGGCTGAGTGCAGCAAGTCAAACTTTCCTTGTTTGTGTAATCTAACAAGATGTACAACTTACAAGTTTCACTTCATTTCTAAACTACTTTGTTTAGAAAACAAACATCTTCATTGGCAAACAATGTACTGTGTGAAATAAGCTAGTTCGGTTCAAGGAATCAGTTGTTTTCCTATGAAGAAGGTTGAGTCAGCAAGTTCAAACATTCCTTGATAATGTAAACTAAAAAGATGTACAACTTAGTTGATTGAGGTCATTTCTTCATTAGTATATTTAGAAAATAAACATCTTCATTTACGAACCCTGTACTGTGTGAAAGTAGCTACTTCATTTCTAGGAATCACTTGATTTCCTATTAAGAAGGTTGAGTGCAGCAAGTTCAAACATTCCTTTTTAATGTAATCTAAAAAGATGTATACCTTAGTAGATTCACCTCATTTCTAAAGTACTTTGTTGAGAAAACAAACATCTTCATTGCCGAACATTGTACTGTGTGAAATAAGCTGGTTCGGTTCTAGGAATCAGTTGCTTTCCTACAAAGAAGGTTGAGTGCAGCAATTTCAAACTTTCCTAGTTTGTGTAATCTCACAAGATATATAACTTAGTAGATTCGTCTCATTTCTAAAGCAGTTTGTTTAGAAAACTTAATAGATTCACCTCATTTCTAAAATAGTTTGTTGAGAAAACAAAAATCTTCATTGCCGAAAACTGTACTGTGTGAAATAAGGTAGTTCGGGTCTAGGAATCAGTTGCTTTCCTACGAAGAAGGCTGAGTGCAGCAAGTTCAAACATTCCTTGTTTGTGTAATCTAACAAGACGTACAACGTACAAGTTTCGCTTCATTTCTAAGCTACGTGGTTTAGAAAAGAAACATCTCCATTGCCGAAAATTTTAACGTGAGAAATAAGCTAGTTCGGTTCTAGGAATCAGTTGCATTTCTACGGAGATGGTTGAGTGCAACAACTTCAAACTTTCCTTGTTAATGTAATCTAAAAAGATGTACAACTTAGTAGATTGGAGTCATTTCTACAGTAGTTTGTTTAGAAAACAAACATTTTAATTGCCGAACCATGTGGGAAAATAGCTACTTCGGTTCTAGGAATCAGGTGCTTTCCTACGAAGAATGCTGAGGGCAAAAAGTTCAAACTTTCCCTTTTTGTGTAATCTAACAAGATGTACAACTTATTGGACTCGACTCATTTCTAAACTACTTAGTTTAGAAAATGAACACCTTCATTGCCAAATATTGTACTGAGTGAAATATGATGTTTTGCTTCTAGGAATCAGTTGCTTTCCTGCAAAGAAGGTTCAGTGCACCAAGTACAAACGTTCCTAGCTTGGTTATCTAACAAGATGTATATGTTAGTTGAATTACCTCATTTCTAAAGTACTTTGTTTAGAAAACAAACATCTTCATTGCTGAACCCTATGCTGTGTGAAATAAAGTAATTCGGTCTAAGATTCAGTTGCTTTCCTATGAAGAAGGTTGAGTGCAACAAGTACAAACTTTCTTTGTTAATGTAATCTAAAAAGATGTAAAACTTAATAGATTCACCTCATTTCTAAAATAGTTTGTTGAGAAAACAAACATCTTCATTGCCGAAAACTGTACTGTGTGAAATAAGCTAGTTCAGTTCTAGGAATCAGTTGCTTTCCTACGAAGAAGGTTGAGTGCAGCAAGTTCAAACATTCCTTGTTTGTGTAATCTAACAAGATGTACAATGTACAAGTTACGCTTCATTTCTAAACTACTTTGTTTAGAAAATAAACATCTCCATTGCGGAACACTTTAACGTGAGAAATAAGCTAGTTCGGTTCTAGGAATCAGTTGCATTTCTACAGAGATGGTAGAGTGCAACAAGTTCAAACTTTCCTTGTTAATGTAATCTAAAAAGATGGACAACTTAATAGATTCACCTCATTTCTAAAGTAGTTTGTTGAGAAAACCAATATCTTCATTGCCGAACACTATACTGTGTGAAATAAACTAGTTCGGTGCTAGGAATCAGTTGCTTTACTACGAAGAAGGTTGAGTGCAGCAAGTTCAAAATTTCCTTGTTTGTGTAATCTAACAAGATATATACCTTACAAGTTTTGCTTCATTTCTAAACTGCTTTGTTTAGAAACCAAACACCTTCATTGCTGAGCACTGTCCTGTGTGAAATAAGCTAGTTCAGTTCAAAGAATCAGTTATATTCTTACGTAGCAGACTGAGCGCAGCAAGTTCAAACATTCCTTGTTAATGTAATCTAAATACATATACAACTTAGTAGATTCACCTCATTTCTAAAGTACTTTGTTGAGAAAACAAACATCTTCATTGCCAAACACTGTACTGTGTGAAATAAGCTAGTTCTGTTATAGGAAACATTTCCTTTCCTACGAAGAAAGTTGAGTGCAACAAGTTCAAACTTTGCTTTTTAATGTCTATTAAAAAGATGTAAAACTTAGTAGATTGGCCTCATTTCTACATAGTTTGTTTGGAAAACAAACGTCTTCTTTGCCGAACACTGTACTGTGTGAAATAAGCTAGTTCGGTTCTAGGAATCAGTAGTTTTCCTACGAAGAAGGTTGAGTGCAGGAAGTTAAAACTTTCCTTCTTAATGTAACCTAAAAAGATGTACAACTTAGTAGATTGGCCTCATTTCTACAGTAACTTGTTGTGAAAACAAACATGTTAATTGCCGAACACTATACTGTGTGAAATAAGCTACTTCGGTACTAGGAATCAGTTGCTTTACTACCAAGAAGGTGGACTACAGCAAGTGCAAACTTTCCTTGTTCGTGTAATCTAACAAGATGTTCAACTTACAAGTTTCGCTGCATTTCTAAACTACTTTGTTTAGAAAAGAAACATCTCCATTGCCGAACACTGTCATGTGTTTAATAAGCTAGTTTGGTTCTAGGAATTAGTTGCATTTCGACAAAGATGGTTGAGTGCAACAAGTTAAAACTTCCCTTGTTAATGTAATCTAATAAGATGTACAACTTTGTAGATTCACCTCACTTCTAAAGTAGTTTGTAGAGAAAACAAACATCTTTATTGCCGAACACTGTACTGTGTGAAATAAGCTGGCTCGCTTATATTAATCAGTTGCTTTCCTACGAAGAAGGTTGAGTGCAGCAAGTTCAAACTTTCCTAGTTTGTATAATCTCACAAAGTGTATAAGTTTGTAGATTCGCCTCATTTCTAAAGTAGTTTGTTAAGAAAACAAAGACCTTCATTGCCGAACACTGTATTGTGTAAATAAGCTAGTTCGGTGCTAGGAATCGGTTGCTTTCCTACGAAGAATTTTGAGTGCAGCAAGTTCAAACTTTCCTTGTTTGTGTAATCTAACAAGATGTACACCTTACAAGTTTCGCTTCATTTCTTAACTACTTTGTTTAGGAACCAAACACCTTCATTGCCGAACACTGTACTGTGTGAAATAAGCTAGTTCGGTTCTAGGAATCAGTTGTTTCCCTACGAAGAAGGTTGAGTGCAACAAGTTCATGCATTCCTTGTTAAAGTAATCTAAAAAGATGTACCACTTAGTAGATTGGCCTCATTTCTACAGTAGTTTATTTAGAAAACAAACATCTTCATTGCCAAACCCTATACTGAGTGAAATAAGCTAGTTCGGTTCTACGAATCAGTTGTTTTCCTACGAAGAAGGTTGAGTGCAACAAGTTCAAGCATTCCTTGTTAAAGTAATCTAAAAAGATGTACCACTTAGTAGATTGGCCTCATTTCTGCAGTAGTTTATTTAGAAAACAAACATCTTCATTGCCAAACCCTATACTGAGTGAAATAAGCTAGTTCGGTTCTAGGAATCAGTTGTTTTCCTACGAAGAAGGTTGAGTGCAACAAGTTCAAACATTCGTTGTTAATGTAATTTAAAAAGATGTAAAACTTATTGGATTCGCCTCATTTCTAAACTACTTTGTTTAGAAAATAAACACCTTCATTGCCAAATATTGTACTGAGTGAAATAAGCTGTTTTGCTTCTAGGAATCAGTTGCTTTCCTGCGAAGCAGGTTGAGTGCAGCAAGTACAAACGTTCCTAGTTTGTGTAATCTAACAAGATGTATACGATAGGTAATTCGCCTCATTTCTAAAGTACTTTGTTTAGAAAACAAACATCTTCATTGCTGAAACCTGTACTGTGTGAAATAAGCTAGTTCGGTCTAGGAATCAGTTGCTTTCCTATGAAGAAGGTTGCGAGCAGCAAGGTCAAACATTCCTTGTTTGTGTAATCTAACAAGATTTATACCTTACAAGTTTCGCTTCATTTCTAAAATAGTTTGTTCAGAAAACAAACACCTTCCTTGCCGAACACTGTACTGTGTGAAATAAGTTAGCTTGGTTCAAGGAATCAGTTGTTTTCCTACAAAGAAGGTTGAGTGCAGCAAGTTCAAACATTCCTTGTTAATGTAATCTAAAAAGATGTACAACATAGTAGATTCACCTCATTTCTAAAGTAGTTTGTTGAGAAAACAAACATCTTCATTGCCGAACACTGTACTTTGTGAAATAAGCTGGTTCGGTTATATTAATCAGTTGCTTTCCTACGAAGAAGGTTGAGTGCAGCAAGGTCAAACTTTCCTGGTTTGTGTAATCTCACAAAATATATAAGTTTGTAGATTCTCCTCATTTCTAAAGTAGTTTGTTTAGAAAACAAACATCTTCATTGCCGACCCATATACTGTTTGAAATAAGCTAGTTCGGTTCCAGGAATCAGTTGTTTTCCTACGAAGAAGGTTGAGTGTAACAAGTTCAAACGTTCCTTGTTAATGTAACCTAAAAAGATGTACAACTTAGTAAATTGGCCTCATTTCTACAGTAACTTGTTGTGAAAACAAACATGTTCACTGCCGAACGCTGTACTGTGTGAAATAAGCTACTTCGGTACTAGGCATCAGTTGCTTTACTACCAAGAAGGTGGACTACAGCAAGTTCAAACTTTCCTTGTTCGTGTAATCTAACAAGATGTTCAACTTACAAGTTTCGCTTCATTTCTAAACTACTTTGTTTAGAAAAGAAACATCTCCATTGCCGAACACTGTCATGTGTTAAAAAAGCTAGTTTGGTTCTAGGAATTAGTTGCATTTCTACAGAGATGGTTGAGTGCAACAAGTTAAAACTTCCCTTGTTAATGTAATCTAAAAAGATGTACAATTTAGTAGATTCACCTCTTTTCTAAAGTTGTTTGTTGAGAAAACAAACATGTTCATTGCCAAACACTGTACTGTGTGAAATAAGCTGGCTCGGTTCTATTAATCAGTTGCTTTCCTACGAAGAAGTTTGAGTGCAGCAAGTTCAAACTTTCCTAGTTTGTGTAATCTCACAAAGTTTATAAGTTTGTAGATTCGCCTCATTTCTAAAGTAGTTTGTTAAGAAAACAAAGACCTTCATTGCTGAACACTGTATTGTGTGAAATAAGCTAGTTCGGTGCTAGGAATCAGTTGCTTTCCTAAGAAGAAGGTTGAGTGCAGCAAGTACAAACTTTCCTTCTTTGTGTAATCTAACAAGATGTACACCTTACAAGATTCGCTTCATTTCTTAACTACTTTGTTTAGAAACCAAACACCTTCATTGCCGAACACTGTACTGTGTGAAATAAGCTAGTTCGGTTCTAGGAATCAGTTGTTTTCCTACGAAGAAGGTTGAGTGCAACAAGTTCAAGCATTCCTTGTTAATGTAATCTAAAAAGATGTACCACTTAGTAGATTGGCCTCATTTCTACAGTAGTTTGTTTAGAAAACAAATATCTTCATTGCTGAACACTGTACTGTGTGAAATAAGCTGATCAGTTCTAGGAATCAGTTGCTTTCCTACGAAAAAGGTTGAGTGCAGCAAGTTCAAACTTTCCTAGTATGTGTAATCTCAAAAGATGTATAAGTTAGTATATTCGTCTCATTTCCTAAGTAGTTTGTTTAGAAAACAAACATCTTCTTTGCCAAACCCTATACTGAGTGAAATAAGCTAGTTCGGTTGTAGGAATCAGTTGTTGGCAACGAAGAAGTTTGAATGCAACAAGTTCAAACATTCCGTGTTAATGTAATTTAAAAAGATGTACCACTTATTGGATTTGCCTCATTTCTAAACTACTTTGTTTAGGAAATAAACACCTTCATTGCCAAATATTGTACTGAGTGAAATAAGCTGTTTTGCTTCTAGGAATCAGTTCCTTTCCTGCGAATCAGGTTGAGTGCAGCAAGTACAAACGTTCCTAGCTTGTGTAATGTAACAATATATATATGTTAGGTGATTCGCCTCATTTCTAAATACTGTGTTTAGAAAACAAACATCTTCATTGCTGAAACCTGTACTTTGTAAAATAAGCTAGTTCGGTCTAGGAATCAGTTGCTTTCCTACGTAGCAGGTTGCGTGCAGCAAGGTCAAACATTCCTTGCTTGTGTAATCTAACAAGATGTACAACTTACAAGTTTCACTTCATTTCTAAAGGACTTTGTTTAGAAAAGAAACACCTCCATTCCCGAACACTGTAATGTGTGAAATAAGCTAGTTTGTTTCTAGGAATCAGTTGCTTTCCTACGAAGAAGTTTGAGTGCAGCAAGTTCAAACATTCCTAGTTAATGTAATCTAACAAGATTTATACCTTACAAGTTTCGCTTCATTTCTAAACTACTTTGTTTAGAAAACAAACACCTTCCTTGCCGAACAATGTACTGTGTGAAATAAACTAGTTTGTTTCAAGGAATCAGTTGTTTTCCTACGAAGGTTGAGTGCAGCAAGTTCAAACATTCCTTGTTAATGTAATCTAAAAAGATGTACAACTTAGTAGATTCACCTCATTTCTAAAGTAGTTTGTTGAGAAAACAAACATCTTCATTGCTGAACATTGTACTTTGTGAAATAAGCTGGTTCGGTTATATTAATCAGTTGCTTTCCTATGAAGAAGGTTGAGTGCAGCAAGTTCAAACTTTCCTAGTTTGTGTAATCTCACAAAATACATAAGTTTGTAGATTCTCCTCATTTCTAAAGTAGTTTGTTTAGAAAACAAACATCTTCATTGCCAACCCCTATACTGTTGGAAATAAGTTAGTTCGGTTCTAGGAATCAGTTGTTTTCCTACGAAGAAGGGTGAGTGTAACAAGTTCAAATGGTCCTTGTTAATGTAACCTAAAAAGATGTACAACTTAGTAGATTGGCCTCATTTCTACAGTAGTTTGTTTAAAAAACAAACATCTTCATTGAAGAACACTATACTGTGTGAAATTAGCTAGATCGGGTATAGGAATCAGTTGCTTTCCTACGAAGAAGGTTTAGTGCACCAAGTTCAAACACTCCTTGTTAATGTAATCTGAAAAGATGTACAACTTAGTAGATTGGCGTCATTTCTTCAGTAGTTTGTTTAGAAAAAAAACATATTGATTGCCATATATTGTACTGTGTGAAATAAGCTCTTTCGGTTCTAGGAATCAGTTTCTTTCCTACAAAGAAAGTTGAGTGCAGCAAGTTCAAACTTTCCTAGTTTGTGTAATCTAACAAAATATATCAGTTAGTAGATTCGCTTCGTTTCTGAAGTAGTTTGTTTAGAAAACAAACATCTTCATTGCCTAACACTATACTGTGTCAAACAAGCAAGTTCGGTCCTAGGAATCATTTGCTTTCCTAGGAAGATGATTGAGTGCAACAAGTTGAAACTTTCCTTGTTAATGTAATCTAAAAGGATGTACAACTTAGCAGATTGGCCTCATTTCTACAGTAGTTTGTTGAGAAAAAAACACCTTCATTGCCGAACACTATACTGAGTGAAATAAGCTAGTTCGGTGCTCGGAATCCATTGCTTTCCTACAAAGAATGTTGATGCAGCAAGTTCAAACTTTCCTTGTTTGTGTAATCTAACAAGATGTACACCTGACAAGTTTCGCTTCATTTCTAAACTACTTTGTTTAGGAAAGAAACACCTTCATTGCCGAACGCTGTACTGTGTGAAATAAGCTAGTTCGGTTTAAGGAATCAGTTATTTTCCTACGAAGAAGGTTGAGTGCAGCAAGTTCAAACATTCCTTGTTAATGTAGTTTAAAAAGATGTACAAGTTAGTACATTCACCTCATTTCTAAAGTAGTTTGTTGAGAAAACAAACATCTTCATTGCCGAACACTGTACTGTGTGAACAAAGCTTGTTCGCTTCTTGGAATCAGTTGCTTTCCTACCAAGAAGGTTGAGTGCAGCAAGTTCAAACTTTCCTAGTTTGTGTAATCTCACAAGATGTATAAGTTAGTAGAATCTCCTCAATTCTAAAGTAGTTGGTTTTGAAAACAAACATCTTCATTGCCAAATCCTATACTGTGTGAAATGAGCTAGTTCGGTTCTAGGAGTCAGTTCTTTTCCTACGAAGAAGGTTGAGTGCAACAAGTTCAAACATTTCTTGTTAATGTAATCTAAAGAGATGTACCACATACTAGATTGGCCTCATTTCTACAGCAGTTTGTTTAAAAAACAAACATCTTCATTGCCGAACACTATACTGTGTGAAATAAGCTAGTTCGGTTCTAGGAATCAGTTGCATTTCTACGGAGATGGTTGAGTGCAGCAAGTTCAAACTTTCCTTGTTTGTGTAATTTAACAAGATGTACAACTTATTAGATTCGCCTCATTTCTAAACTACTTTGTGTACAAAATAAACACCTTCATTGCCAAATATTGTACTGAGTGAAATAAGCTGTTTTGGTTCTAGGAATCAGTAGCTTTCCTGCGAAGAAGGTTGAGGGCAGCAAGTACAAACTTTCCTAGTTTGTGTAATCTAACATGATGTATATGTTAGTTGATTCGCCTCATTTCTAAAGTACTTTTTTTAGAAAACAAACATCTTCATTGCTGAACCCTATACTGTGTGAAATAAGCTAGTTCGGTCTAGGAACCAGTTCCTTTCCTACGAAGAAAGTTGAGTGCAACAATTACAAACTTTATTTGTTAATGTAATCTAAAAAGATGTACAAGTTAATAGATTCACCTCATTTCTAAAATAGTTTGTTGTGAAAACAAAGATCTTCATTGCTGAACACTGTACTGTGTGAAATAAACTAGTTCGGTTCTAGGATTCAGTTCCTTTCCTACGAAGAAGGGTGAGTGCAGCATGTTCAAACATTCCTTGTTTGTGTAGTCTAACAACATGTACAACTAACAACTTTCGCTTCATTATTAAACTATGCCCCGGCCTGCGGGGCTTCAACGGGAGCAAGGACCCTAGAGAACCTGAAATGAAAGGGACAAGAGACACAAGGAACCGACAGCAAGACAAAATTCTGATCAAGCTGTGTCTTTATTAATCTCAGGGTGCCATTTATACAGGAGAACAGGGAAGTTTGTCAGCAGCTCAGGTATTACTATAATTATGTTTCAACAGGACCAGGTCTCAGCCCCAAAGCCATAAGATGTTCCACAGGATAAGACCCCAGCCCCAAAGCCGTAAGATGTTTCGACAGGACAAGGTCCCAGCCCCAAAGCCATAAGATAACAACTTCCTCATTCTCTATGGGTTACATAGTTCTTTCTCTGTGCATGGGTGACATTCCAGAACAGACAACTTATCACAAGACAGAATCACTACTCAAGATAGAGGCACTTTTGGTTACCTAGTGCCCAATGGTTCCCGACATCTCCTCCCTTTCTATTAGTTTTAGAAGGTGTTTTTGTGGCGGCCAATTTTTGTAAACATTATTAGGACTCCCAGGGTTCCGTGATGTCACGGTGGGCCTGTAACCAACTGGGGGAGCATTGACCTGACTCCTCCCGTGGGATTCTTATCCCACCTCTTTTGGCTCTTGGTACCTTTTGGGGAGGGGAGGCAGAGCCAACACAGAAAGTACGGTACCAACCTCCATGCAAGTCAGGTTTGACTCTCAGGGAATTCAGAAGTGGCCAAAAGGGGGGCCTTCCCTTGCAGTGTTTTTCTACACCCACGTTGGTGCCCATATTGTACTCACACATTTATGAGCCAATATGCATAGGTCTGACTCCTATGCGGTTCCTGTTGGAGGGGAGTCGCTCAAATTATTTTAAGTTTAGACAAGTGCCAATAAGGGAGGAGATATGGGGTACACCTGCAAACTAGGGCAAAGGTTCGGCGCCTAGGCCAGGGGGTGGTCGCAGTGGGCTGTCATAAGGCAGGTCAGGCCGGAGGCAGGTCCTCAGTCGCGATTCCTTGGCTTGTCAGCTCCAGTCTGTTATCAGCAATCTGTTGAGCTGCTGGAGCACTTGAGCTCTGGAAGCCGCTACATTTAGCCTCTGTAACATTGTTTGCTCGCCTGACTCAGGCACAGCCATTCCTGCATGTTGAAACTGTTGTAAACCAAGTTAAAGTTTTTTCTTTTTTACTTAGAAGACATCATTTAATAACCAGACGACAGTACTGCCATTATAGAACAGACAGTCATTAAGCCCGGGCCTGACTCAGATAAGGAACTAGCTGAGGAATGTGTTAACCTCCAACTCTGTAATCTATGTTTGTTTGTTTGGCAGTAAATTCCCCCCTGCTTAAGCCAAATGAGAATCTGAGAAAGAAACTGCTTGGGAGATACTTAAGGCATCAAAAAATCCTTTTGCAGCCTTAGCAGGACCACCAAAAGACAAATGACTATATGAAATAACAAATATATGTATATATATATTTTTTTGTAAACCTTGTAAATATATGTTAAGATTATTATGATTTTAAATACCCCAAATATGATTTTTGATCTTTTACCATACAGTAGCAGTCCCATTGTAGGATAAAGGAGTAATACTTATGAATTAACAATTTACATGACAAAACAATTGCTTTTGAACCACCAGATTGACAACCTGCCTTTTTAAAATACATAACAGCATTTTTTAGAGCATCTAACCTGACTGACAGCTTTTTATCAATATCTATCTGTGATGAAAAAGTTTGAGAAAAATTTTAATCAGTCCAATAACATAGTTTTTGGGGAGTTTTCACACTTTTAGGATCTTTTAGAGATACTCAGCCATGGGAGCCTCTGATCCTTGTAACAGACAAATTTTGTAAACCATTTATTGACCTGAGATGTAACTTCCAGTCCCCATTCCCTCCCCCACACAAGAATTGGGACCGAGGCTTCAGCAGTGGGCTTGGTGTCTTTTTTGGCTGTGGCCGCCAGCACCTGTGAAGAAAGGAGTGAAGAAAGGGTGGGGGGTTAATTAAATTTTTCCAGGTCACGATGTATGGGATCTGGTCTGGATGTCTGTTCCTAGGACAGAAAACATTCTTCTTAATATTTGAATGAAGGGTGTCCTCTGATAGCCATTGAGGAATAGATACTCCATTTTTCTGAGCAATGTCCTTGATTTTTGTCCTAAAGAGGGGGAAGGGAACTGTCCCATGTTATTAAGTCAAGGGAGAAGCATCCGTCCATAGGGAAACAACATACAGACACACAAATATGACAGAAACACATAGGGCCCAATAACACAGACACACAAATATGACAGAAACAGAGGGCCCAATAACATAGACACATGAATATGACAGAAACAGAGGGCCCAATAACATAGACACACGAATATGACAGAAACAGAGGGCCCAATAACATAGACACACGAATATGACAGAAACAGAGGGCCCAAGAAAAGCTATGCATAAAAAAGAGAAAGAGAGAGAGAGAGCGCTCAGGTACTTACCAGACCGGTCTGAGAAGAATTTTTTGAGTCTCGAGTCTTGGGTTTGCTTGGGTTTCTTAGTTAGGGAATCAAAGGAAGTGTTAAGTCCCCCACACAAGTGATTGGGGACCCCCAGGGTTGTGTGACATTTACCGAAATTATAACAAAGGCAGTTATGTTATCAGGAGCACATAGTTGGATAGGAAACAATTATCACAGGCAATGGAGAGAGATGTCAGGCATTTTTTGTATATTAGTTATATTAACCATGTGAGAGAATTAAATATTAATGAACCAATTTTAACTTTAAGATATAGTTAAAATGTTGACAAATAGGAACTTAATTAACTTTATTGGGTACTCTAAATTTAGTCTTTTTTAACCATCATCATGACCAGATTAATATCAACAAGTTAAAGTTGTAAATTTACAAACTGAATACCATAGTAACCTTCTATCAGCTAGAGCCATGCTTTTATTAGTTTGATGTAAGCCCTAGGTTAATAATCACTTTATTGTATCTAAAAAGATCTGTAATCTGGTTAAGTGTTTTGTCTTTAACCTTTTGTTTAAGTTTACTTAATATCTACAGTTACATATTTTTATTTTACAAATTATGTAACCACTTTGTAATAATCTTTTTTTATCAAATAGTTACCAACATTTAAAGTTTTTTCTCCGGTTTAACTAAACTTTTATTGTTTTTACCATGAGGCTTTTAATAAAAGGTCTTATGAAATATCTTTAAAGAGTAGATCAGACTTGACTTTTGAAACACATTATGAAAGTAGATTTGAACATTATTAGAAATTTTCTAACAAATTTAGTATTGAGTACATATTTAAGTTTAAATATAATCCTTGAGACTGTTTTTTTGTTAGTAGTCCCAGAAAAGCATAAAGAGGCAAAAGTGAGCTTAAAACAGTTGTAAATACTTATAAGAAATCTACATCTATTTATTGTAATTTGGCATTTACCCATATTTCGAGATTTTTTGTGTTTGTAGTCCCCAGGTTCTGCAAGCCAGGGAAGCTAAGAATCTTGCCATTTTCAGTTTTTTTTTTAAATCTATTATCTCCTTGTTTACCCTGTTGGGCGGGTGTGGCTGGAGGGTATCAGGCCACCTGAGCCCACGTGGCATCAGCCAGGCCCCTGGAGCCTGGGCCCTGAACTCAACTGTGAGCAGGGAGAGAAGCAGGGGGGGTGCTCTTTTCCCCTCAGGTGTAGCTATTGTCTCCTCTGCTGCCCGTGGCGTTTTAGCAGCCCTGGCTCCAGAGTGGAGCACAGTCCAGCAGCCTTTGTCTCTTGTCAGCCTGCCGCGGCTTTGGAGCATGGGACAGCGGCCACAGCGACTGAGATCTGGAGGACTTTTTCCCAAGATTCCAATAAGAGTAGGCAAAAACAGGGACTTTCTCGGGGCCGAAAGTATCATAATAATCGCGCAAGCAATCTCCAACTCTTAACCAAGTTTTTGCGTTTATAGTTCCCTCCTTTGGGAACCAAGGACAAAGATCACCAATATAATCTAAGAATATTTTTAAGTCTTTTCTTTTAACCCTAGTTCCTCGTACCTTGAGGGCTTGTTTTAGCCCAGTCACAAAAGAGTCCTCTTTTGAAAATGCTTGTCCCATGGTAAAAAAAAATCTTACCTCACCGTCCGAGTGTTCACGCGGATCTGTCTCACGGGCGGGCAACTCCGTGGCGATCACCAGCGGGCCAGTGTCTAACCCCCTCTTCGGGTCGCGGCGGCCTCGGTGCGGGATCCCCAATGGGTAGGTGGCAGACGGTGTTTCAGGCGATCCTGGGTTCGAGCTCTCACGTTGGGCGCCATTTGCCCCGGCCAGCGGGGCTTCAACGGGAGCAAGGACCCTAGAGAACCTGAAATGAAAGGGACAAGAGACACAAGGAACCGACAGCAAGACAAAATTCTGATCAAGCTGTGTCTTTATTAATCTCAGGGTGCCATTTATACAGGAGAACAGGGAAGTTTGTCAGCAGCTCAGGTATTACTATAATTATGTTTCAACAGGACCAGGTCTCAGCCCCAAAGCCATAAGATGTTCCACAGGATAAGACCCCAGCCCCAAAGCCATAAGATGTTTCGACAGGACAAGGTCCCAGCCCCAAAGCCATAAGATAACAACTTCCTCATTCTCTATGGGTTACATAGTTCTTTCTCTGTGCATGGGTGACATTCCAGAACAGACAACTTATCACAAGACAGAATCACTACTCAAGTTAGAGGCACTTTTGGTTACCTAGTGCCCAATGGTTCCCGACAAAACTACATTGTTTACAAAACAAACACCTTCATTGCCAAACACTGTACTATGTGAAATAAGCTAGTTCAGTTCAAGGAATCAGTTATTTAACTATGTAGAAAGTTGAGTGCCACAAGTTCAAACATTCCTAGTTAATGTAATCTATAAAGATGTACCACTTAGTAGATTGGCCTCATTTCTACTGTAGTTAGTTTAAAAAAGAAATATCTTTATTGCCGAACACTATACTGTGTGAAATAAGGTAGTTCGGTTCTAGGAATCAGTCTCTTTCCTACGAAGAAGGTTGAGTGCAGCAAGTTCAAACTTTCCTCGTTGGTGTATTCTAACGAGATGTACAACATATAAGTTGTTTGTGCAGCAAGTTCAAACTTTCCTTGTTTGTGTAATCTAACAAGCAAACATCTTCATTGCCGAACACTGTACTGTGTGAAATAAGCTAGTTCATTTCAAGGAATCAGTTGGTTTAGAAAACAAACATCTTCATTGCCAAACCATATACTGTGTGTAATAAGCTAGTTCGGTTCTAGGAATTAGTTGTTTTCCTACGGAGAAGGTTGAGTGCAACAAGTTCAAACATTCCTTGATACTGTAATCTAAGAAGATGTACAAGTTAGTAGATTGGCCTCATTTCTACAGTAGTTTGTTTAAAAAACAAACACCTTCATTGCCGAACACTATACTGTTTGAAATAAGCTAGTTCTGTTCTAGGAATCAGTTGTATTTCTACAGAGATGGTTGAGTGCAACAAGTTCAAACTTTCCTTGCTAATGTAATCGAAAAAGATGTACAACTTAATAGATTCACCTCATTTCTAAAGTAGTTTGTTGAGAAAACAAACATTTTCATTGCCGAACACTATACTGTGTGAAATAAGCTAGTACGGTGCTAGGAATCATTTGCTTTCCAACGAAGATGGTTCAGTGCAGCAAGTTCAAACTTTCCTTGTTTGTCTAATCTAACAAGATGTACACCTTACAAGTTTTGCTTCATTTCAAAACTACTTTATTTAGAAAACAAACACCTTCATTGCCGAACACTGTACTGTGTGAAATAAGCTAGTTCGCTTCAAGGAATCAGTTATTTTCCTATGAAGATGGTTGAGTGCAGCAAGTGCAAACATTCCTTGTTAATGTTATCTAAAAAGATGTACCACTTAGTAGATTGGCCTCATTTTTAGAGTAGTTTGTTTAAAAAACAAACTACTTCATTGCCGAACCTTGCATTGTGTGAAAATAGCTAGTTCGTTTCTAGGAGTCAGTTGCTTTCCTAAGAAGAAAGTTGAGTGCAGCAAGTTCAAACTTTCCTTGTTTGTGTAATTTAACAATATGTACAACTTGTTAGATTCTCCTCATTTCTAAACTTCTTTGTGTAGAAAATAAAGACCTTCATTGCCAAATATTGTACTGCGTGAAATAAGCTGTTTAGGTTCTAGAAATGAGTTGTTTTCCTCTGAAGAAGGTTGAGGGCAGCAAGTACAATCTTTCCTAGCTTGTGTAATCTAACAAGATGTATATGTTAGTTGATTCACCTCATATCTAAAGTACTATGTTTAGAAAACAAACATCTTCATTGCTGAACACTTTACTGTGTGAAATAAATTAGTTCGGTGCTAGGAATCAGTTGGTTTCCTACGAAGATTGTTGATTGCAGCCAGTTCAAACTTTCCCTGTTTGTGTAATCTAACAAGATGCACAACTTATTACATTCGCCTCATTTCTAAACTACTTTGTGTAGAAAATAAACACCTTCATTGCCAAATATTGTACTGAGTGAAATAAGCTGTTTTGGTTGTATGAATCAGTTGCTTTCCTGCGAAGGAGGTTGAGGGCAGCATGTACAAACTTTCCTAGTTTGTGGAATATAACAAGATGTATATGTTAGTTGACTCGCCTCATTCCTAAAATACTTTGTTTAGAAAACAAACATCTTCATTGCTGAACCCTATACTGTGTGAAATAAACTAGTTTGGCATAGGAATCAGTTGCTTTCCTACAAAGAAGGTTGAGTGCAACAAGTACAAACTTTCTTTGTTAATGTAATCTAAAAAGATGTACAACTTAATAGACTGACCTCATTTCTAAAATAGTTTGTTGAGAAAACAAAGATCTTCATTGCAAAACACTGTACTGTTTGAAATAAGCTATTTCAGTTGTAGGAATCACTTGCTTTCCTACGAAGAAGGTTGAGCGCAGCAAGTTCAATCATGCCTTGTTTGTGTAATCTAAGATGTTCAACTTAAAACTTTCTATTCATTTCTATACTACTTTGTTTAGAAAAGAAACATCTCCATTTTCGAACACTTTAATGTGTGAAATAAGCTAGTTCGGTTCTAGGAATCAGTTGCATTTTTACAGAGATGGTTCAGTGCAACAAGTTCAAACTTTGCTTGTTAATGTAATCTAAAAAATATGTAAAACTTAATAGATTCACCTCATTTCTAAAGTAGTTTGTTGAGAAAACAAACATCTTCATTGCCGAACCGTGTACTGTGTGAAATAAGCAAGTTCGGTGCTAGGAATCAGTTGCTTTCCAACGAAGAAGGTTGAGTGCAGTAAGTTCCAACTTTCCTTATTAGTGTAATCTAACAGCATGTACACCTTACAAGTTTCGCCTCATTTCTAAACTACTTTGTTTAGAAAACAAACACCTTCATTGCCGAACAATGTACTGTGTGAAATTAGCTAGTTCGGTTCAAGGAATCATTTATTTTCCTACGCAGAAGGTTGTGTGAAGCAAGTTCAAACATTCCTTGTTAATGTAATCTAAAAATATGTATGACTTAGTATGTTCACCTCATTTTTAAAGTAGTTTGTTGAGAAAACAAACATCTTCATTGCCAAACACTGTACTGTGTGAAATAAGCTACTTCGGTTCTAGGAATCAGTTGCATTTCTACGGTGATGGTTGAGTGCAACAAGTTCAAACTTTCTCCTGGTAATGTAATCTAAAAAGATGTACATCTTAATAGATTCACCTCATTTCTAAAGTAGTTTGTTGAGAAAACAAACATCTTCATTGCCGAACACTGTACTGTGTGAAATGAGCTGGTTCGGTTCTAGGAATCCGTTGCTTTCCTACGAAGAAGTTGAGTGCAGCAAGTTCAACCTTTCCTAGTTTGTGTAATCTCGCAGATGTATAAGTTAGTAGATTCGCCTCATTTCTGAAGTAGTTTGTTTAGAAAACAAACACCTTCATTGCCGAACCCTATACTTTGTGAAATAAGCTAGTTCGGTTCTAGGAAGCATTTGCTTTCCTAGGAAGATGATTGAGTGCAACAAGTTGAAACTTTCCTTGTTAATGTAATCTAAAAAGATGAACAACTTAGTAGATTGGCCTCATTTCTACAGTAGTTTGTTTAAAAAACAAAAATCATCATTGCCTAACCATGTACTGTGTGAAAATAGCTACTTCGTTTCTAGGAATCAGTTGCTTTCCTACGAAGAAGGTTGTGTGCAGCAAGTTCAAACTTTCCTTGTTTGTGTAATCTAATAAGATGTACAACTTATTAGATTCGCCTCATTTCTAAACTACTTTGTGTAGAAAATAAACACCTTCATTGCCCAATATTGTACTGAGTGAAATGAGCTAGTTCGGTTCAAGGAATCAGTTATTTTCCTACGAACAAAGTTGTGTTCAGAAAGTTCAAACATTCCTTGTTAATGTAATCTAAAAAGATGTACAACTTATTAGGTTCACCTCATTTCTAAAGTAGTTTGTTGAGAAAACAAACATCTTCCTTTCCGAACACTGTACTGTGTGAAATAAGCTGGTTCGGTTCTAGGAATCAGTTGCTTTCCTACAAAGAAGGTTGAGAGCATCACGTTCAAACATATCTTGTTTGTGTAATATAACAATATGTACAACTTACAAGTTTCGATTCATTTCTAAACTACTTTGTTTAGAAAAGAAACATCTCCATTTTCGAACACTTTAATGTGTGAAATAAGCTAGTTTGGTTCTAGGAATCAGTTGAATTTTTACAGAGATGGTTGAGTGCAACAAGTTCAAACTTTCGTTGTTAATGTAATCTAAAAAGATGTACCACTTAGTAGATTGGCATCATTTCTACAGTAATTTGTTTAACTATAAACATAATCATTACAGAACACTATACTGTATGAAATAAGCTAGTTCGCTTCTAGGAATCAGTTGCATTTCTACGGAGATGGTTGAGTGGGACAAGTTCAAACTTTCCCCTGTTAATGTAATCTAAAAAGATGTACATCTTAATTGATTCACCTCTTTTCTAAAGAAGATTGTTGAGAAAACAAACATCTTCATTGCCGAACAATATACTGTGTGAAATAAGCTAGTTCGGTGCTAGGAATCAGTTGCTTTCCTATGAAGAAGGTTGAGTGCAATAATTTCAAACTTTCCTTTTTTGTGTAATCTAACAACATGTACACCTTACAAGTTTTGCTTCATTTCTAAACTACTTTGTTTAGAAATCAAACACCTTCCTTGCCGAACACTGTACTGTGTGAAATAAGCTAGTTCGGTTCAAGGATTCAGTTATTTTCCCATGAAGAAGGTTGTGTGCTGCAAGTTCAAATATTCCTTGTTAATGGAATCTAAAAAGATGTACAACTTAGTAGGTTCACCTCATTTCTCAAGTAGTTTGTTGAGAAAGCAAACGTCTTCATTGCTGAACACTATACTGTGTGAAATAAGCTGGTTCGGTTCTAGGAATCATTTGCTTTCCTACGAAGAGGGCTGATTGCAGCAAGTTCAAACTTTCCTAGTTTGTGTAATCTCACAAGATGTATGTTAGTAGATTCGACTCATTTCTAAAGTAGTTCTTTTAGAAAACAAACATCTTCATTTCCACACCCTATACTGTGGGAAATAAGCTAGTACGTTTCTATGAATCAATTGCTTTCCTACGAAGAAGGTTGAGTGCAGGAAGTTCAAACATTCCTTGTTTGTGTAATCTAACAAGATGTCCAACTTACAAGTTTCGCTTCATGTCTAAACTACTTTGTTTAGAAAACAAACACCTTCATTGCCGAACACTGTACTGTGTGAAATAAGCTAGTTCGGTTCTGGGAATCATTTGCTTTCCTACGAAGAAGGTTGACTGCAGAAAGTTCAAACTTTCCTTGTTTGTGTAATCTGACAAGATGTACACCTTACAAGTTTCACTTCATTTCTAAACTACTTTGTTTAGAAAACAAACACCTTCATTGCCGAACACTGTACTGTGTGAAATAAGCTAGTTCAGTTCAAGGAATTAGTTATTTTCCTACGAAGAAGGTTGAGTGCAGCAAGTTCAAACATTCCTAATTAATGTAATCTAAAAAGATGTACCACTTTGTAGATTGGCCTCATTTCTACAGTAGTTTGTTTAACAAACAAACATCTTCATTGCCAAATGCTATACTGTGTGAAAATAGCTACTTCGTTTCTAGGAATCAGTTGCTTTCCTACTAAGAAGGTTGAGTGCAGCAAGTTCAAACTTTCCTTGTTTGCGTAATCTGACAAGATGTACAACTTATTAGATTCACCTCATTTCTAAACTACTTTGTGTAGAAAATGAACACCTTCATTGCCAAATATTGTACACAGTGAAATAAGCTGTTTTGGTTCTAGGAATAGGTTGCTTTCCTGCGAAGAAGGTTGAGGACAGCAAGTACAAACTTTCCTAGTTTGGGTAATCTAACAAGATGTATATGTTAGTTGATTCGCCTCATTTCTAAAGTACTTAGTTTAGAAAACAAACATCTTCATTGCTGAACCCTATACTGTGTGAAATAAGTGTGAAATAAGCTAGTTCGGTTGTACAACTTAATACAGGACTCAGTTGCTGTTCCAAATCAGAAGAAGGTTGAGTGCATCAAGTACAAACTTTCTTTTTTAATTTAATCTAAAAAGATGTACAACTTAATAGATTCACCTCATTTCTAAAATAGTTTGTTGAGAAAAGAAATATCTTCATTGCCGAACACTGTACTGTATGAAATAAGCTAGTTCTGTTCTAGTAATCAGTTGCTTTCCTCACGAAGAAGGTTGAGTGCAGCAAGTTCAAACATTCCTTGTTTGTGTAATCTTACAAGATGTACAACTTAGTAGATTTGATTCATTTCTAAACTACATTGTTTAGAAAAGAAACATCTTCATTTTCAAACACTTTAATGTATGAAATAAGCTAGTTTGGTTCTAGGAATCAGTTGCATTTTCCTAAGAAGATGTTTCAGTGCAACAAGTTCAAACTTTCCTTGTTAATGTAATCTAAAAAGATGTACAACTTAGTAGATTGGCCTCATTTCTACAGTAGTTTGTTTAAAAAAACAAACATCTTCATTGAAGAACCCTATAATGTGTGAAAATAGCTAGTTCATTTCTAGGAAACAGTTGCTTTCCTAAGAAGAAGGTTGAGTGCAACAAGATCAAACTTTCCTTGTTAATGTAATCTAAAAAGATGTACAACTTAGTAGATTTGCGTCATCTCTTCAGTAGTTTGTGTAGAAAGCAAACATCTTCATTGCCGAACCCTGTACTGTGTGAAAATAGCTAGTTCATTTCTAGGAATCAGTTGCTTTCCTACAAAGAATGTTGAGTGCAGCAAGTTCAAACTTTCCAAGTATGTGTAATCTCAAAAGATGTATAAGTTAGTAGATTTGCCTCATTTCATAAGTAGTTTTTTAGAAAACAAACATCTTCATTGCCAAACCCTATACTGTGTGAAATAATCTTATTTGGTTCCAGGAATCAGTTGTTTTCCAAGGAAGAAGGATGAGTGCAACAAGTTCAAACTTTCCTTGTTAATGTAATCAAAAAGATGGATAACAGTAAATTGGCCTCATTTCTCCAGTAGTTTGTTTAGGAAAAACAAACATCTTCATTGAAGAACATCTGTGTGACTGTTAGTTTGGTTCTCGGAATCAGTTAGTGTAATCTAAAAAAATGTACCAGTTTAGTAGATTGGCCTCATTTCTCCAAAATAGTTTGTTTAAAAACAAACATCTTCATTGAAGAACACTGTACTGTGTGAAATAAGCTAGTTTGGTTCTAGGAATCAGTTGTTTTCCTACAAAGAAGGTTGAGTGCAGGAAGTTCAAACTTTCCTTGTTAATATAATCTAAAAAAGATGGATAACTTAGTAAATTGGCCTCATTTCTACAGAGTTTGTTTAAAAACAAACATCTTCATTGCCGAACACTGTACTGTGTGAAATATGCTGTTTGGTTCTAGGAATCAGTTGCTGTCCTACGATGAAGGTTGAGTGCAGCAAGTTCAAACTTTTGCTACTTTGTGTAATCTCAATCTATAAAGATGTATAAGTTTGTAGATTCATACTCATTTTCTAAAGTAGTTGGTTTAGAAAACAAAAATCTTCATTGCCACACCCTATACTGTTTGAAATAAGCTAGTTCAGTTCTAGGAATCAGTTGTTTTCCTACGAAGAAGATTGAGTGCAACAAGTTCAAACATTCCTTGTTAATGTAATCTAAAAAGATGTACCACTTAGTAGATTTGCATCATTTCTACAGTAGTTTCTTTAGAAAACAAACATCTTCAATCCTGAACCCTATACTGTGTGAAATAAGCTAGTTCGGTTCTAGGAATCAGTAGCTTTCCTACGAAGAATGTTGAGTGCAGCAAGTTCAAACATTCCTTCTTACTGTAATCTAAAAAGATGTACAACTTAAGTAGATTTGCCTCATTTCTTCAGTAGTTTCTTTAGAAAACAAAGATCTTCTTTGCCTGAACCTGTACTGTGTGAAATAAGCTACTTCAGTTCTAGGAATCAGTAGATTTCCTACGAGAAGGCTGAGGACAGCAAGTTGAAACATTCCTTGTGAATGTGAAATAATCTAAAAAGATGTACAACTTAGTAGATTGGCATCATTTCTTCAGTAGTTCTTTTAGAAAACAAACATCTTCAATGCCTGAACCCTGTACTGTGTGAAAATAGCTAGTTCGTTTCTAGGAATCAGTTGCTTTCCTATGTAGAAGGTTGAGTGCAGCAAGTTCAAACTTTCCTTGTTTGTGTAATCTAACAAGATATACAACTTATTAGATTCGCCTCATTTCTAAACTAGTTTGTTTAGAAAACAAACACCTTCATTGCCAAATATCGTACTGTGTGCAATAAGCTGTTTCGGTTCTAGGTGTCAGTTCCTTTCCTACAAAGATGGTTGAGTGCAGCAAGTTCAAACTTTCCTAGTTTGTGTAATCTAACAAGATGTATAAGTTAGTTTATTCGCCTCATTTCTAAAGTAGTTTGTTTAGAAAACAAACATCTTCAATCCTAACCCTATACTTTGTGAAATAAACTAGTTTGGTTGTAGGAATCCTTTGCTTTCATACGAAGAAGGCTGAGTGCAACAAGTTCAAACTTTCCTTGTTAAGGTAATTTTAGAAGATGTACAACTTAGTAGATTGACCTCATTTCTACAGTAGTTTGTTTAAAAACAAACATCTTCTTTGCCAACACTGTACTGTGTGAAATAAGCTAGTTTGGTTCGAGGAATCAGTAGCTTTCCTACTGAAGAAGTTTGAGTGCAGCAAGTTCAAACACTCCTTGATACTGTTATCTAAAAAGATGTACAACTTAGTAGATTGGCGTCCTTTGTTCGGTATTTTGTTTAGAAAACAAAACATCTTCATTGCCCAACCCTGTACTGTGTGAAATAAACTAGTTTGTTTCTAGTAATCAGTTGTTTCCTATGAAGAAGGTTGAGTGTAGTAAGTTCAAACTTTCCTTGTTTGTGTAATCTAACAAGATGTATATGTTAGTTGATTTGCCTCATTTCTAAAGTAGTTTTTTTTAGAAAACAAACATCTTCATTGCCAAACACTGTACTGTGTGAAATAAGCTGGTTTGGTTCTAGGAATCAATTGCTTTCATACGAATATGGTTGAGTGCAACAAGTTGAAACTTTCCTTGTTAATGTATAATCTAAAAAGATGTACAACTTAGTAGATTGGCCTCATGTCTACATTAGTTTGTTTAAAAACAAACATGTTCATTGTCACACCCTATACTGTGTGAAATAAGCTAGTTCGGTTCTAGGAATCAGTTGTTTTCCAACGAAGAATGTTGAGTGCAACAAGTTCAAACATTCCTTGTTAATGTAATCTAAAAGATGTACCACTTAGTAGATTGGCCTCATTTCTACAGTAGTTTGTTTAAAAACAAACATCTTCATTGCCAAACACTATACTGTGTGAAATAAGCTAGTTTGGTTCTAGGAATCATTTGCTTTCATAGGAAGATGGTTGAGTGCAACAAGTTGAAACTTTCCTTGTTAATGTAATCTACAAAGATGTACAACTTAGTAGATTGGACTCATTTCTACAGTAGTTTGTTTAAAAACAAACATGTTCATTGTCACACCCTATACTGTGTGAAATAAGCTAGTTCGGTCCTAGGAATCATTTGTTTTCCTATGAAGAAGGGTGAGTGCAACAAGTTCAAACATTCCTTGTTAATGTAATCAAAGAAGATGTACCACTTAGTAGATTGGCCTCATTTCTACAGTAGTTTGTTTAAAAACAAACATCTTCATTGCCGAACACTGTACTGTGTTAAATAAACTAGTTTGGTTCTAGGAATCAGTTGTTTCATGCATGAGATGGTTGAGTGCAACAAGTTCAAACTTTCCTTGTTAATGTAATCTAAAAGGATGTACATCCTAATAGATTCACCTCATTTCTAAAGTAGTTTGTTTCAAAAACAAACATCTTCATTGCCGAACACTGTACTGTGTGAAATAAGGTAGTTCGGTTCTACGAATCAGTTGCTTTCCTACGAAGAAGGTTGAGTGCAGCAAGTTCAAACATTCCTTGTTTGTGTAATCTAACACGATGTACAACTGACAAGTATAGCTTCATTTCTAAACTACTTTGTTTATTCTCCATTGGCCACTGTAATTTCTACAGGAATCAGTTCATTTTCTATGGAGATGGTTTAGTGCAACGAGTCCAAACTTCATTGTTAATGTAATCTAAAAAGATGTACAACTTAATAGATTCTCATTTCTAAAGTATGTTAAAATAAGAAACTTTGGTTCTAGGAAAGTAGTTTGTTCAGAAAAGAAACGTCTTCATTGCACTGTCCTGTGTGAAATAAGCAAGTTCAAATCAGTTGCTTTCCTACGAAGAAGGTTGAGTGCAGTTCAAACTTTCCTTGTCAATGTAATCTAAAAAGATGTACAACTTATTAGAATCGCCTCATTTGTAAACTACTTTGTTTAGAAAACAAACATCTTCATTGCCAAATATTGTACTGTTTGAAATAAGCTTCTAGTTTGGTTCTAGGAATCAGTTGCTTTCCTACAAAGAAGGTTGAGTGCAGCAAAGTTCAAACTTTCCTTGTTTTGTGTAATCTAAGAAGATGTATAAGTTAGTAGATTCTCCTCATTTCTAAACTACTTTGTTTAGAAAACAAACATCTTCATTGCCAAACACTGTACTGTGTGAAATAAGCTAGTTAGGTTCTAGGAATCAGTTGCTTTTCTATACGAAGAAGGTTGAGTGCAGCAAGTTCAAACTTTCCTTGTTAATGTAATCTAAAAAATGTACAACTTAGTAGATTCATTCATTTCTAAACTACTTTGTTTAGAAAACAAACATCTTCATTGCCAAACACTGTAGTGTGTGAAATAAGCTAGTTAGGTTCTAGGAATCAGTTGCTTTCCTACGAAGAAGGTTGAGTGCAGCAAGTTCAAACTTTCCTTGTTTGTGTAATCTAAAATTGATGTATAACTTAGTAGATTCTTTGCCTCATTTCTAAAGTAGTTTGTTTAGAAAACAAACAACTCTTCATTTGCCAACATGTATAATTTCATTTACTGTTTGAAATAAGCTAGTTCCGTTCTAGGAATCAGTTGCTTTTTCCTACGAAGAACGTTGAGTGCTACAAGTTCAAACTTTCCTTGTTAATGTAATCTAAAAAGATGTACAACTTAGTCAATTGGCCTCATTTCTACAGTAGTTTGTTTAGAAAACAAACATCTTCATTGCCGAACACTGTAATGTGTGAAATAAGCTAATTCAGTTCTAGGAATCAGTTGCTTTCCTACGAAGAAGTTTGAGTGCAGCAAGTTCAAACTTTCAGTGTTTGTAATCTAACAAGATGTACAACTTAGTAGTTTTCCTTCATTTCTAAACTACTTTGTTTAGAAAACAAACATCTTCATCACTGAATACTGTACTGTGTGAAATAAGCTAATTCGGTTCTAGGAATCAGTAACTTTCCTATGAAGAAAGGTTGAGTGCAGCAAGTTCAAACTTTCCTTGTTAATGTAATATAAAAAGATGTACAACTTAGTAGATTGCCGTCATTTCTACAGTAATTTGTTTAGAAAACATAAATATCTTCATTGCCGAACACTATACTGTGTGAAATAAGCTAGAACTGTTCTAGTATTCAGTTGCTTTCTTACGAAGAGAAGGCTGAGTGCATCAAGGTCAAACTTTCCCTGTTTGTGTAATGTAACAAGATGTACAACTTTCAAGTTTTCGCTTCATTTCTAAACTACTTTGTTTAGAAAACAAACACCATCATTGCCAAATAATGTACTGTGTGAAATAAGCTGTTTCTGTTTTGGAATCAGTTGCTTTGCTACGAAAGAAGGTTGAGTGCAGCAAATTCAAACCTTCCTTGTTTGTGTAGTCTAAGAAGATGGACAACTTACTAGTTTCACTTCATTTCTAAAGTAGTTTGTTTAGAAAACAAACATCTTCACTGCCAACACTGTACTGTGTGAAATAAGCTAGTTTCTGTTCTAGGAATCAGTTGTATTCCTACGAAGAAGGTTGAGTGCAGCAAGTTCAAACTTTCCTTGTTAATGTCATCTAAACAGATGTACAACTAGTAGACTGTCATCATTTTTACAGTTGTTTGTTTAGAAAAGAAACATCTTCATTGCGGAACCCTGTACTGTGTGAAATTAGCTAGTTCGTTTCTAGGAATCAGATGATTTCCTAAGAAGAAGGGTGAATGCAGCAAGTTCAAACTTTCCTTGTTTGTGTAATCTAACAAGATGTACAACTTATTAGATTCGCCTCATTTCTAAAGTACTTTGTTTAGAAAACAAACACCTTCATTGCCAAATATTGTCCTGTGTGAAATAAGCTGTTTTGGTTCTAGGAATCATTTGCTTTCCTCCGAAAAAGGTTGAGTGCAGCAAGTTCAAACTTTCCTAGTTTGTGCAATCTAACAAGATGTATAAGTTAGTTGATTCGCCTCATTTCTACAGTAGGTTTTTTAGAAAACAAACATCCTCATTGCCGAACCCTATACTGTGTAAAATAAGTTGGTTTGGTCTAGGAATCAGGTGCATTCCTAAGAAGAAGGTTGAGTGCCACAAGTTCAAACTTTCCTTGTTAATGTAATCTAAAAAGATGTACAACTTAGTAGATTGTTCTCATTTCTACAAAAGTTTGTTTAGAAAACAAACATCTTCATTGTCAAAACACTGTACTGTGTGAAATAAGCTAGTTCGGTTCTAGAAATCAGTTGCTTTCCTACGAAGACTATTGAGTGCAGCAAGTTCAAACTTTCATTGTTTGTGTAATCTAACAAGATGTACAACTTACACGTTTCGCCTTCATTTCTAAACTACTTTGTTTAAAAACAAACATCTTATTCGCCAAACACTGTGCTGTGTGAAATAAGGTAGTTGGTTCGAGGAATCAGTTGTTTTCCTACGAAGAAGGTTGAGTCCAGCAAGTTCAAACTTTCCTAGTTGGTGTAATCTAACACGATGTATCAATTGTTAGATTCGCCTCATTTCTACAGTAGCTTGTTTACAAACAACGATGTTCATTGCTGAACCCTATACTGTGTGAAATTAGCTAGTTTGGTCTAGGAAGGTCTAGGAGGTTGCTTTCCTACGAAGAAGGTTGAGTGCAACAAGTTCAAACTTTCCTTGTTAGTGTAATGTAAAAAAGATGTACAACGTAGTAGCTTGGACTCATTTCTACAGTAGCTTGTTTAGAAAAAAATCTTCATTGCCAAAACTGTACTCTGTGAAATAAGGTAGTTCTGTCTAGGAATCAGTTGCTTTCCTACGAAGAAGGTTGAGTGCAGCAAGTTCAAACTTTCACTGTTTGTGTAATCTAAGAAAACGTACAACTTACAAGTTTCGCTTCATTTGTAAAATCCTTTTTTTAGAAAACAAACATCTTCATTGCAAACATCTGTACTGTGTGAAAAAGCATTGTACTGTTTTCAGTTGTAGAAATCAGTTTCTTTCATACGAAGAAGTTTTAGTGCAGCAAGTTCAAACTTTCCTAGTTTGTGTAATCTATCAAGTTGTATAAGATAGTTGATTTGCCTCCTTTCTAAAGTAGTTTGTTTAGAAAGCAAACATCTTCATAGCCAATGCTCTACTGTGTGACATAAGCTAGTTCGGTTCTAGTAATCATTTGCTTTCCTACTAAGAAGGTTGAGTGTAGCAAGTTCAAACTTTCCTTGTTAATATAATCTAAAAAGATGTACAACTTGGTAGATTGGCGTCATTTCTACAGCAGTTTGTTTAGAAAACAAACATCTTCGCTTCAACCCTGTACTGTGTGAAAATAGATAGTTCGTTTCTAGGAATCTGTTGCTTTCAAACGAAGAAGGTTGAGTGCAGCAAGTTCAAACTTTCCTTGTTAATGTAATCTAAAAGATGTACATCTTAGTAGATTGGCCTCATTTCTACAGTAGTTTCTTTAAAAAACAAAGATCTTCATTGCCGAGCACTAGGCTGTGTGAAATAAGGTAGTTCGGTTCTAGGAATCAGTTGCTCTACTATGAAGAATCTTGGGTGCAGCAAGTTCACACTTTTCCTGTTTGTGTAATCTAACAAGATGTACAACTTAAAAGTTTCGCTTCATTTGTAAACTACTTTGTTTAGAAAACAAACATCTTCATTACTGAACACTGTACTGTTTGAAATAAGCTAGTTCCGTTCGAGGAATCAGTTGTTTTCCTACACGGAGAAGGTTGAGTGCAATAAGTTCAAACATTCCTTGTTAATGTAATCTAAAAAGATGTACAACTTAGTAGATTGGCGTCATTTCTCAGTAGTTTGTTTAGAAAACAAACATCTTCATTGCCAAACCCTGTACTATGTGAAAATATCTAGTTCGTTTCTATGAATCAGTTGCTTTCCCTCACGAAGAAGGTTGAGTGCAGGAAGTTCAAACTTTCTTTCTTTCTGTAATCTAACAAGATGTACAACTTATTAGATTCGCCTCATTTCTAAACTACTTTGTTTTGTAAACAAACTCCTTCACTGCCAAATATTGTACTATGTGAAATAAGCTGATTTGCTTCTAGGAATCAGATGCTTTCCTACAAAGAAGGTTGAGTTCAGCAAGTTCAAACTTTCCTAGTTTGTGTATTCTAAGAAGATGTACAAATTACAAGTTTCGCTTCATTTCTAAACTGCTCTGTTTAGAAAACAACCACCTTCATTGCCAAATTGTACTGTACTGTGAAAAAAAGCATTTCAGTTCTAGAAATCAGTTTCTTTCATACGAAGAAGTTTTAGTGCAGCAAGTTCAAACTTTCCTAGTTTGTGTAATCTATCCAGTTGTATAAGATAGTTGATTCGCCTCCTTTCTAAAGTAGTTTGTTTAGAAAGCAAACATCTTCATTGCCGAACACTCTACTGTGTGAAATAAGCCAGTTCGGTTCTAGTAATCTTTTGCTTTCCTACTAAGAAGGTTGAGTACAGCAAGTTCAAACTTTCCTTGTTAATGTAATCTAAAAAGATGTACCACTTAGTAGATTTGCATCATTTCTACAGTAGTTTCTTTAGAAAACAAACATCTTCAATCCTGAACCCTATACTGTGTGAAATAAGCTAGTTCGGTTCTAGGAATCAGTAGCTTTCCTACGAAGAATGTTGAGTGCAGCAAGTTCAAACATTCCTTCTTACTGTAATCTAAAAAGATGTACAACTAAGTAGATTGGCGTCATTTCTTCAGTAGTTTCTTTAGAAAACAAAGATCTTCTTTGCCGAAACTGTACTGTGTGAAATAAGCTACTTCGGTTCTAGGAATCAGTAGATTTCCTACGAGGAAGGCTGAGGACAGCAAGTTGAAACATTCCTTGTGAATGCAATCTAAAAAGATGTACAACTTAGTAGATTGGCATCATTTCTTCAGTAGTTTCTTTAGAAAACAAACATCTTCAATGCCGAACCCTGTACTGTGTGAAAATAGCTAGTTCGTTTCTAGGAATCAGTTGCTTTCCTATGTAGAAGGTTGAGTGCAGCAAGTTCAAACTTTCCTTGTTTGTGTAATCTAACAAGATATACAACTTATTAGATTCGCCTCATTTCTAAACTTCTTTGTTTAGAAAACAAACACCTTCATTGCCAAATATCGTACTGTGTGCAATAAGCTGTTTCTGGTTCTAGGTGTCAGTTCCTTTCCTACAAAGATGGTTGAGTGCAGCAAGTTCAAACTTTCCTAGTTTGTGTAATCTAACAAGATGTATAAGTTAGTTTATTCGCCTCATTTCTAAAGTAGTTTGTTTAGAAAACAAACATCTTCAATCCCGAACCCTATACTTTGTGAAATAAACTAGTTTGGTTGTAGGAATCCTTTGCTTTCATACGAAGAAGGCTGAGTGCAACAAGTTCAAACTTTCCTTGTTAAGGTAATTTTAGAAGATGTACAACTTAGTAGATTGACCTCATTTCTACAGTAGTTTGTTTAAAAAACAAACATCTTCTTTGCCGAACACTGTACTGTGTGAAATAAGCTAGTTTGGTTCGAGGAATCAGTAGCTTTCCTACGAAGAAGTTTGAGTGCAGCAAGTTCAAACACTCCTTGATACTGTTATCTAAAAAGATGTACAACTTAGTAGATTGGCGTCCTCTGTTCGGTATTTTGTTTAGAAAACAAACATCTTCATTGCCCAACCCTGTACTGTGTGAAAATAGCTAGTTCGTTTCTAGTAATCAGTTGTTTTCCTATGAAGAAGGTTGAGTGTAGTAAGTTCAAACTTTCCTTGTTTGTGTAATCTAACAAGATGTATATGTTAGTTGATTTGCCTCATTTCTAAAGTAGTTTTTTTTAGAAAACAAACATCTTCATTGCCAAACACTGTACTGTGTGAAATAAGCTGGTTCGGTTCTAGGAATCAATTGCTTTCATACGAATATGGTTGAGTGCAACAAGTTGAAACTTTCCTTGTTAATGTAATCTACAAAGATGTACAACTTAGTAGATTGGCCTCATGTCTACATTAGTTTGTTTAAAAAACAAACATGTTCATTGTCACACCCTATACTGTGTGAAATAAGCTAGTTCGGTTCTAGGAATCAGTTGTTTTCCAACGAAGAATGTTGAGTGCAACAAGTTCAAACATTCCTTGTTAATGTAATCTAAAAAAGATACCACTTAGTAGATTGGCCTCATTTCTACAGTAGTTTGTTTAAAAACAAACATCTTCGTTGCCGAACACTATACTGTGTGAAATAAGCTAGTTCGGTTCTAGGAATCATTTGCTTTCATAGGAAGATGGTTGAGTGCAACAAGTTGAAACTTTCCTTGTTAATGTAATCTACAAAGATGTACAACTTAGTAGATTGGACTCATTTCTACAGTAGTTTGTTTAAAAACAAACATGTTCATTGTCACACCCTATACTGTGTGAAATAAGCTAGTTCGGGTCCTAGGAATCATTTGTTTTCCTATGAAGAAGGGTGAGTGCAACAAGTTCAAACATTCCTTGTTAATGTAATCAAAGAAGATGTACCACTTAGTAGATTGGCCTCATTTCTACAGTAGTTTGTTTAAAAAAAAACATCTTCATTGCCGAACACTGTACTGTGTTAAATAAACTAGTTTGGTTCTAGGAATCAGTTGTATTTGTTGGAGATGGTTGAGTGCAACAAGTTCAAACTTTCCTTGTTAATGTAATCTAAAAGGATGTACATCCTAATAGATTCACCTCATTTCTAAAGTAGTTTGTTTCAAAAACAAACATCTTCATTGCCGAACACTGTACTGTGTGAAATAAGGTAGTTCGGTTCTACGAATCAGTTGCTTTCCTACGAAGAAGGTTGAGTGCAGCAAGTTCAAACATTCCTTGTTTGTGTAATCTAACACGATGTACAACTGACAAGTATAGCTTCATTTCTAAACTACTTTGTTTAGAAAAGAAACATCTCCATTGCCGAACACTGTAATGTGTGAAATAAGCTAGTTCCGTTCTAGGAATCAGTTCATTTTCTATGGAGATGGTTTAGTGCAACGAGTCCAAACTTTCCTTGTTAATGTAATCTAAAAAGATGTACAACTTAATAGATTCACCTCATTTCTAAAGTAGTTTGTTCAGAAAAGAAACGTCTTCATTGCCGAACACTGTCCTGTGTGAAATAAGCAAGTTCGGTTCTCGGAATCAGTTGCTTTCCTACGAAGAAGGTTGAGTGCAGTTCAAACTTTCCTTGTCAATGTAATCTAAAAAGATGTACAACTTATTAGAATCGCCTCATTTGTAAACTACTTTGTTTAGAAAACAAACACGTTCATTGCCAAATATTGTACTGTTTGAAATAAGCTGTTTTGGTTCTAGGAATCAGTTGCTTTCCTACAAAGAAGGTTGAGTGCAGCAAGTTCAAACTTTCGCAATTTGTGTAATATAAGAAGATGTATAAGTTAGTAGATTCGCCTCATTTCTAAAGTACTTTTTTCAGAAAACAAACATCTTCATTCCCGAACCCTATACTGTGTGCAATAAGCTAGTTCGGTTCTAGGAATCAGTTGCTTTCCCTACGAAGTAGGTTGAGTGCAGCAAGTTCAAACTTTTCTTGTTTGTGAAATCTAACAAGGTGTACAACTTACATGTTTCGATTCATTTCTAAACTACTTTGTTTAGAAAACAAACATCTTCATTGCCAAACACTGTAGTGTGTGAAATAAGCTAGTTAGGTTCTAGGAATCAGTTGCTTTCCTACGAAGAAGGTTGAGTGCAGCAAGTACAAACTTTCCTTGTTAATGTAATCTAAAAAAATGTACAACTTAGTAGATTGCCGTCATTGCTACAGTACTTTGTATAGAAACCAAACATCTTCTTTGCCGAATCCTTCATGGTGTGAAAATAGCTAGTTCGTTTGTAGGAATCCCTTGTTTTCCTACGAACAAGGTTGAGTGCAGCAAGTTCAAACTTTCCTAGTTTGTGTAATCTAACAACATGTATAATTTCCTTGATTCGCCTCCTTTCCAAAGTAGTCTGTTTAGAAAACAAACGTCTTCATTGCCGAACCATTTACTGAGTGAAATAAGCTAGTTCGGTCTAGGAATCATTTGCTTTCCTACGAAGAACGTTGAGTGCTACAAGTTCAGACTTTCCTTGTTAATGTAATCTAAAAGATGTACAACTTAGTCAATTGGCCTCATTTCTACAGTAGTTTGTTTAGAAAACAAACATCTTCATTGCCGTACACTGTAATGTGTGGAATAAGCTAATTCAGTTCTAGGAATCCGTTCCTTTCCTACTGAAGAAGTTTGAGTGCAGCAAGTTCAAACTTTCAGTGTTTGTGAAATCTAACAAGATGTACAACTTGCAAGTTTCCCTTCATTTCTAAACTACTTTGTTTAGAAAACAAACATCTTCATCACTGAATACTGTACTGTGTGAAATAAGCTAATTCGGTTCTAGGAATCAGTAACTTTCCTATGAAGAAGGTTGAGTGCAGCAAGTTCAAACTTTCCTTGTTAATGTAATATAAAAAGATGTACAACTTAGTAGATTGCGGTCATTTCTACAGTAATTTGTTTAGAACATAAATATCTTCATTGCCGAACACTATACTGTGTGAAATAAGCTAGAACTGTTCTAGTATTCAGTTGCTTTCTTACGAAGAAGGCTGAGTGCATCAAGGTCAAACTTTCCCTGTTTGTGTAATGTAACAAGATGTACAACTTTCAAGTTTCGCTTCAATTCTAAACTACTTTGTTTAGAAAACAAACACCATCATTGCCAAATAATGTACTGTGTGAAATAAGCTGTTTCTGTTTTGGAATCAGTTGCTTTGCTACGAAGAAGGTTGAGTGCAGCAAATTCAAACCTTCCTTGTTTGTGTAGTCTAAGAAGATGGACAACTTACTAGTTTCACTTCATTTCTAAAGTAGTTTGTTTAGAAAACAAACATCTTCACTGCCGAACACTGTACTGTGTGAAATAAGCTAGTTCGGTTCTAGGAATCAGTTGTATTCCTACGAAGAAGGTTGAGTGCAGCAAGTTCAAACTTTCCTTGTTAATGTCATCTAAACAGATGTACAACGAGTAGACTGTCATCATTTTCACAGTTGTTTAGAAAACAAACATCTTCATTGCCAAACCCTGTACTTTGTGAAATTAGCTAGTTCGTTTCTAGGAATCAGATGCTTTCCTACGAAGAAGGGTGAGTGCAGCAACTTCAAACTTTCGTTGTTTGTGTAATCTAACAAGATGTACAACTTATTAGATTCACCACATTTCGGAACTACTATGTTTAGAAAACAAACACCTTCATTGCCAAATATTGTCCTGTGTGAAATAAGCTATTTTGGTTCAAGGAATCATTTGCTTTCCTCCGAAGAAGGTTGAGTGCAGCAAGTTCAAACTTTCCCAGTTTGTGTAATCTAACAAGATGTATGAGTTAGTTGATTCGCCTCATTTCTACAGTAGCTTTTTTTAGAAAAACAAACATCCTCATTTCCAACCCTATACTGTGTGAAATAAGTTGGTTCGGTCTAGGAATCAGGTGCATTCCTAAGAAGAAGGTTGAGTGCCACAAGTTCAAACTTTCCTTGTTAATGTAATCTAAAAAGATGTACAACTTAGTAGATTGTTCTCATTTCTACAAAAGTTTGTTTAGAAAACAAACATCTTCATTGTCGAACACTGTACTGTGTGAAATAAGCTAGTTCGGTTCTAGAAATCAGTTGCTTTCCTACGAAGACTATTGAGTGCAGCAAGTTCAAACTTTCATTGTTTGTGTAATCTAACAAGATGTACAACTTACACGTTTAAACTCATTTCTAAACTACTTTGTTTGAAAACAAACATCTTATTCGCCAAACACTGTGCTGTGTGAAATAAGGTAGTTCGGTTCGAGGAATCAGTTGTTTTCCTCTGAAGAAGGTTGAGTCCAGCAAGTTCAAACTTTCCTAGTTGGTGTAATCTAACACGATGTATCAATTGTTAGATTCGCCTCATTTCTACAGTAGCTTGTTTACAAAACAACGATGTTCATTGCTGAACCCTATACTAGTGTGAAATTAGCTAGTTTGGTCTAGGAAGGTCTAGGAGGTTGCTTTCCTACGAAGAAGGTTGAGTGCAACAAGTTCAAACTTTCCTTGTTAGTGTAATGTAAAAAGATGTACAACGTAGTAGCTTGGACTCATTTCTACAGTAGCTTGTTTAGAAAAAAATCTTCATTGCCGAAAAACTGTACTCTGTGAAATAAGGTAGTTCTGTCTAGGAATCAGTTGCTTTCCTACGAAGAAGGTTGAGTGCAGCAAGTTCAAACTTTCACTGTTTGTGTAATCTAAGAAAACGTACAACTTACAAGTTTCGCTTCATTTGTAAAATCCTTTTTAGAAAACAAACATCTTCATTGCCAAATATTGTACTGTGTGAAAAAGCATTTCAGTTGTAGAAATCAGTTTCTTTCATACGAAGAAGTTTTAGTGCAGCAAGTTCAAACTTTCCTAGTTTGTGTAATCTATCAAGTTGTATAAGATAGTTGATTTGCCTCCTTTCTAAAGTAGTTTGTTTAGAAAGCAAACATCTTCATAGCCGAATGCTCTACTGTGTGACATAAGCTAGTTCGGTTCTAGTAATCATTTGCGTTCCTACTAAGAAGGTTGAGTGTAGCAAGTTCAAACTTTCCTTGTTAATATAATCTAAAAAGATGTACAACTTGGTAGATTGGCGTCATTTCTACAGCAGTTTGTTTAGAAAACAAACATCTTCAAGCTTCAACCCTGTACTGTGTGAAAATAGATAGTTCGTTTCTAGGAATCTGTTGCTTTCAAACGAAGAAGGTTGAGTGCAGCAAGTTCAAACTTTCCTTGTTAATGTAATCTAAAAAGATGTACATCTTAGTAGATTGGCCTCATTTCTACAGTAGTTTCTTTAAAAAACAAAGATCTTCATTGCCGAGCACTAGGCTGTGCGAAATAAGGTAGTTCGGTTCTAGGAATCAGTTGCTCTACTATGAAGAATCTTGGGTGCAGCAAGTTCACACTTTTCCTGTTTGTGTAATCTAACAAGATGTACAACTTAAAAGTTTCGCTTCATTTGTAAACTACTTTGTTTAGAAAACAAACATCTTCATTACTGAACACTGTACTGTTTGAAATAAGCTAGTTCCGTTCGAGGAATCAGTTGTTTTCCTACGGAGAAGGTTGAGTGCAATAAGTTCAAACATTCCTTGTTAATGTAATCTAAAAAGATGTACAACTTAGTAGATTGGCGTCATTTCCTCAGTAGTTTGTTTAGAAAACAAACATCTTCATTGCCAAACCCTGTACTATGTGAAAATATCTAGTTCGTTTCTATGAATCAGTTGCTTTCCTACGAAGAAGGTTGAGTGCAGGAAGTTCAAACTTTCTTTCTTTCTGTAATCTAACAAGATGTACAACTTATTAGATTCGCCTCATTTCTAAACTACTTTGTTTTGTAAACAAACTCCTTCACTGCCAAATATTGTACTATGTGAAATAAGCTGATTTGCTTCTAGGAATCAGATGCTTTCCTACAAAGAAGGTTGAGTTCAGCAAGTTCAAACTTTCCTAGTTTGTGTATTCTAAGAAGATGTACAAATTACAAGTTTCGCTTCATTTCTAAACTGCTCTGTTTAGAAAACAACCACCTTCATTGCCAAATATTGTACTGTGTGAAAAAGCATTTCAGTTCTAGAAATCAGTTTCTTTCATACGAAGAAGTTTTAGTGCAGCAAGTTCAAACTTTCCTAGTTTGTGTAATCTATCCAGTTGTATAAGATAGTTGATTCGCCTCCTTTCTAAAGTAGTTTGTTTAGAAAGCAAACATCTTCATTGCCGAACACTCTACTGTGTGAAATAAGCCAGTTCGGTTCTAGTAATCTTTTGCTTTCCTACTAAGAAGGTTGAGTACAGCAAGTTCAAACTTTCCTTGTTAATGTAATCTAAAAGATGTACCACTTAGTAGATTTGCATCATTTCTACAGTAGTTTCTTTAGAAAACAAACATCTTCAATCCTGAACCCTATACTGTGTGAAATAAGCTAGTTCGGTTCTAGGAATCAGTAGCTTTCCTACGAAGAATGTTGAGTGCAGCAAGTTCAAACATTCCTTCTTACTGTAATCTAAAAAGATGTACAACTAAGTAGATTGGCGTCATTTCTTCAGTAGTTTCTTTAGAAAACAAAGATCTTCTTTGCCGAAACTGTACTGTGTGAAATAAGCTACTTCGGTTCTAGGAATCAGTAGATTTCCTACGAGGAAGGCTGAGGACAGCAAGTTGAAACATTCCTTGTGAATGCAATCTAAAAAGATGTACAACTTAGTAGATTGGCATCATTTCTTCAGTAGTTTCTTTAGAAAACAAACATCTTCAATGCCGAACCCTGTACTGTGTGAAAATAGCTAGTTCGTTTCTAGGAATCAGTTGCTTTCCTATGTAGAAGGTTGAGTGCAGCAAGTTCAAACTTTCCTTGTTTGTGTAATCTAACAAGATATACAACTTATTAGATTCGCCTCATTTCTAAACTTCTTTGTTTAGAAAACAAACACCTTCATTGCCAAATATCGTACTGTGTGAAATAAGCTGTTTCGGTTCTAGGTGTCAGTTCCTTTCCTACAAAGATGGTTGAGTGCAGCAAGTTCAAACTTTCCTAGTTTGTGTAATCTAACAAGATGTATAAGTTAGTTTATTCGCCTCATTTCTAAAGTAGTTTGTTTAGAAAACAAACATCTTCAATCCCGAACCCTATACTTTGTGAAATAAACTAGTTTGGTTGTAGGAATCCTTTGCTTTCATACGAAGAAGGCTGAGTGCAACAAGTTCAAACTTTCCTTGTTAAGGTAATTTTAGAAGATGTACAACTTAGTAGATTGACCTCATTTCTACAGTAGTTTGTTTAAAAAACAAACATCTTCTTTGCCGAACACTGTACTGTGTGAAATAAGCTAGTTTGGTTCGAGGAATCAGTAGCTTTCCTACGAAGAAGTTTGAGTGCAGCAAGTTCAAACACTCCTTGATACTGTTATCTAAAAAGATGTACAACTTAGTAGATTGGCGTCCTCTGTTCGGTATTTTGTTTAGAAAACAAACATCTTCATTGCCCAACCCTGTACTGTGTGAAAATAGCTAGTTCGTTTCTAGTAATCAGTTGTTTTCCTATGAAGAAGGTTGAGTGTAGTAAGTTCAAACTTTCCTTGTTTGTGTAATCTAACAAGATGTATATGTTAGTTGATTTGCCTCATTTCTAAAGTAGTTTTTTTTAGAAAGCAAACATCTTCATTGCCAAACACTGTACTGTGTGAAATAAGCTGGTTCGGTTCTAGGAATCAATTGCTTTCATACGAATATGGTTGAGTGCAACAAGTTGAAACTTTCCTTGTTAATGTAATCTACAAAGATGTACAACTTAGTAGATTGGCCTCATGTCTACATTAGTTTGTTTAAAAAACAAACATGTTCATTGTCACACCCTATACTGTGTGAAATAAGCTAGTTCGGTTCTAGGAATCAGTTGTTTTCCAACGAAGAATGTTGAGTGCAACAAGTTCAAACATTCCTTGTTAATGTAATCTAAAAAGATGTACCACTTAGTAGATTGGCCTCATTTCTACAGTAGTTTGTTTAAAAAACAAACATCTTCGTTGCCGAACACTATACTGTGTGAAATAAGCTAGTTCGGTTCTAGGAATCATTTGCTTTCATAGGAAGATGGTTGAGTGCAACAAGTTGAAACTTTCCTTGTTAATGTAATCTACAAAGATGTACAACTTAGTAGATTGGACTCATTTCTACAGTAGTTTGTTTAAAAAACAAACATGTTCATTGTCACACCCTATACTGTGTGAAATAAGCTAGTTCGGTCCTAGGAATCATTTGTTTTCCTATGAAGAAGGGTGAGTGCAACAAGTTCAAACATTCCTTGTTAATGTAATCAAAGAAGATGTACCACTTAGTAGATTGGCCTCATTTCTACAGTAGTTTGTTTAAAAAACAAACATCTTCATTGCCGAACACTGTACTGTGTTAAATAAACTAGTTTGGTTCTAGGAATCAGTTGTATTCGTACGGAGATGGTTGAGTGCAACAAGTTCAAACTTTCCTTGTTAATGTAATCTAAAAGGATGTACATCCTAATAGATTCACCTCATTTCTAAAGTAGTTTGTTTCAAAAACAAACATCTTCATTGCCGAACACTGTACTGTGTGAAATAAGGTAGTTCGGTTCTACGAATCAGTTGCTTTCCTACGAAGAAGGTTGAGTGCAGCAAGTTCAAACATTCCTTGTTTGTGTAATCTAACACGATGTACAACTGACAAGTATAGCTTCATTTCTAAACTACTTTGTTTAGAAAAGAAACATCTCCATTGCCGAACACTGTAATGTGTGAAATAAGCTAGTTCCGTTCTAGGAATCAGTTCATTTTCTATGGAGATGGTTTAGTGCAACGAGTCCAAACTTTCCTTGTTAATGTAATCTAAAAAGATGTACAACTTAATAGATTCACCTCATTTCTAAAGTAGTTTGTTCAGAAAAGAAACGTCTTCATTGCCGAACACTGTCCTGTGTGAAATAAGCAAGTTCGGTACTCGGAATCAGTTGCTTTCCTACGAAGAAGGTTGAGTGCAGTTCAAACTTTCCTTGTCAATGTAATCTAAAAAGATGTACAACTTATTAGAATCGCCTCATTTGTAAACTACTTTGTTTAGAAAACAAACACGTTCATTGCCAAATATTGTACTGTTTGAAATAAGCTGTTTTGGTTCTAGGAATCAGTTGCTTTCCTACAAAGAAGGTTGAGTGCAGCAAGTTCAAACTTTCGCAATTTGTGTAATATAAGAAGATGTATAAGTTAGTAGATTCGCCTCATTTCTAAAGTACTTTTTTCAGAAAACAAACATCTTCATTCCCGAACCCTATACTGTGTGCAATAAGCTAGTTCGGTTCTAGGAATCAGTTGCTTTCCTACGAAGTAGGTTGAGTGCAGCAAGTTCAAACTTTTCTTGTTTGTGAAATCTAACAAGGTGTACAACTTACATGTTTCGATTCATTTCTAAACTACTTTGTTTAGAAAACAAACATCTTCATTGCCAAACACTGTAGTGTGTGAAATAAGCTAGTTAGGTTCTAGGAATCAGTTGCTTTCCTACGAAGAAGGTTGAGTGCAGCAAGTACAAACTTTCCTTGTTAATGTAATCTAAAAAAATGTACAACTTAGTAGATTGCCGTCATTGCTACAGTACTTTGTATAGAAACCAAACATCTTCTTTGCCGAATCCTTCATGGTGTGAAAATAGCTAGTTAGTTTGTAGGAATCCCTTGTTTTCCTACGAACAAGGTTGAGTGCAGCAAGTTCAAACTTTCCTAGTTTGTGTAATCTAACAACATGTATAATTTCCTTGATTCGCCTCCTTTCCAAAGTAGTCTGTTTAGAAAACAAACGTCTTCATTGCCGAACCATTTACTGAGTGAAATAAGCTAGTTCGGTCTAGGAATCATTTGCTTTCCTACGAAGAACGTTGAGTGCTACAAGTTCAGACTTTCCTTGTTAATGTAATCTAAAAAGATGTACAACTTAGTCAATTGGCCTCATTTCTACAGTAGTTTGTTTAGAAAACAAACATCTTCATTGCCGTACACTGTAATGTGTGGAATAAGCTAATTCAGTTCTAGGAATCCGTTCCTTTCCTACTGAAGAAGTTTGAGTGCAGCAAGTTCAAACTTTCAGTGTTTGTGAAATCTAACAAGATGTACAACTTGCAAGTTTCCCTTCATTTCTAAACTACTTTGTTTAGAAAACAAACATCTTCATCACTGAATACTGTACTGTGTGAAATAAGCTAATTCGGTTCTAGGAATCAGTAACTTTCCTATGAAGAAGGTTGAGTGCAGCAAGTTCAAACTTTCCTTGTTAATGTAATATAAAAAGATGTACAACTTAGTAGATTGCGGTCATTTCTACAGTAATTTGTTTAGAACATAAATATCTTCATTGCCGAACACTATACTGTGTGAAATAAGCTAGAACTGTTCTAGTATTCAGTTGCTTTCTTACGAAGAAGGCTGAGTGCATCAAGGTCAAACTTTCCCTGTTTGTGTAATGTAACAAGATGTACAACTTTCAAGTTTCGCTTCAATTCTAAACTACTTTGTTTAGAAAACAAACACCATCATTGCCAAATAATGTACTGTGTGAAATAAGCTGTTTCTGTTTTGGAATCAGTTGCTTTGCTACGAAGAAGGTTGAGTGCAGCAAATTCAAACCTTCCTTGTTTGTGTAGTCTAAGAAGATGGACAACTTACTAGTTTCACTTCATTTCTAAAGTAGTTTGTTTAGAAAACAAACATCTTCACTGCCGAACACTGTACTGTGTGAAATAAGCTAGTTCGGTTCTAGGAATCAGTTGTATTCCTACGAAGAAGGTTGAGTGCAGCAAGTTCAAACTTTCCTTGTTAATGTCATCTAAACAGATGTACAACGAGTAGACTGTCATCATTTTCACAGTTGTTTAGAAAACAAACATCTTCATTGCCAAACCCTGTACTTTGTGAAATTAGCTAGTTCGTTTCTAGGAATCAGATGCTTTCCTACGAAGAAGGGTGAGTGCAGCAACTTCAAACTTTCGTTGTTTGTGTAATCTAACAAGATGTACAACTTATTAGATTCACCACATTTCGGAACTACTATGTTTAGAAAACAAACACCTTCATTGCCAAATATTGTCCTGTGTGAAATAAGCTATTTTGGTTCAAGGAATCATTTGCTTTCCTCCGAAGAAGGTTGAGTGCAGCAAGTTCAAACTTTCCCAGTTTGTGTAATCTAACAAGATGTATGAGTTAGTTGATTCGCCTCATTTCTACAGTAGCTTTTTTAGAAAACAAACATCCTCATTTCCGAACCCTATACTGTGTGAAATAAGTTGGTTCGGTCTAGGAATCAGGTGCATTCCTAAGAAGAAGGTTGAGTGCCACAAGTTCAAACTTTCCTTGTTAATGTAATCTAAAAAGATGTACAACTTAGTAGATTGTTCTCATTTCTACAAAAGTTTGTTTAGAAAACAAACATCTTCATTGTCGAACACTGTACTGTGTGAAATAAGCTAGTTCGGTTCTAGAAATCAGTTGCTTTCCTACGAAGACTATTGAGTGCAGCAAGTTCAAACTTTCATTGTTTGTGTAATCTAACAAGATGTACAACTTACACGTTTCGCTTCATTTCTAAACTACTTTGTTTCGAAAACAAACATCTTATTCGCCAAACACTGTGCTGTGTGAAATAAGGTAGTTCGGTTCGAGGAATCAGTTGTTTTCCTACGAAGAAGGTTGAGTCCAGCAAGTTCAAACTTTCCTAGTTGGTGTAATCTAACACGATGTATCAATTGTTAGATTCGCCTCATTTCTACAGTAGCTTGTTTACAAAACAACGATGTTCATTGCTGAACCCTATACTGTGTGAAATTAGCTAGTTTGGTCTAGGAAGGTCTAGGAGGTTGCTTTCCTACGAAGAAGGTTGAGTGCAACAAGTTCAAACTTTCCTTGTTAGTGTAATGTAAAAAGATGTACAACGTAGTAGCTTGGACTCATTTCTACAGTAGCTTGTTTAGAAAAAAAAAATCTTCATTGCCGAAAACTGTACTCTGTGAAATAAGGTAGTTCTGTCTAGGAATCAGTTGCTTTCCTACGAAGAAGGTTGAGTGCAGCAAGTTCAAACTTTCACTGTTTGTGTAATCTAAGAAAACGTACAACTTACAAGTTTCGCTTCATTTGTAAAATCCTTTTTTAGAAAACAAACATCTTCATTGCCAAATATTGTACTGTGTGAAAAAAGCATTTCAGTTGTAGAAATCAGTTTCTTTCATACGAAGAAGTTTTAGTGCAGCAAGTTCAAACTTTCCTAGTTTGTGTAATCTATCAAGTTGTATAAGATAGTTGATTTGCCTCCTTTCTAAAGTAGTTTGTTTAGAAAGCAAACATCTTCATAGCCGAATGCTCTACTGTGTGACATAAGCTAGTTCGGTTCTAGTAATCATTTATGTTCCTACTAAGAAGGTTGAGTGTAGCAAGTTCAAACTTTCCTTGTTAATATAATCTAAAAAGATGTACAACTTGGTAGATTGGCGTCATTTCTACAGCAGTTTGTTTAGAAAACAAACATCTTCGTTTCCGAACCCTGTACTGTGTGAAAATAGATAGTTCGTTTCTAGGAATCTGTTGCTTTCAAACGAAGAAGGTTGAGTGCAGCAAGTTCAAACTTTCCTTGTTAATGTAATCTAAAAAGATGTACATCTTAGTAGATTGGCCTCATTTCTACAGTAGTTTCTTTAAAAAACAAAGATCTTCATTGCCGAGCACTAGGCTGTGCGAAATAAGGTAGTTCGGTTCTAGGAATCAGTTGCTCTACTATGAAGAATCTTGGGTGCAGCAAGTTCACACTTTTCCTGTTTGTGTAATCTAACAAGATGTACAACTTAAAAGTTTCGCTTCATTTGTAAACTACTTTGTTTAGAAAACAAACATCTTCATTACTGAACACTGTACTGTTTGAAATAAGCTAGTTCCGTTCGAGGAATCAGTTGTTTTCCTACGGAGAAGGTTGAGTGCAATAAGTTCAAACATTCCTTGTTAATGTAATCTAAAAAGATGTACAACTTAGTAGATTGGCGTCATTTCCTCAGTAGTTTGTTTAGAAAACAAACATCTTCATTGCCAAACCCTGTACTATGTGAAAATATCTAGTTCGTTTCTATGAATCAGTTGCTTTCCTACGAAGAAGGTTGAGTGCAGGAAGTTCAAACTTTCTTTCTTTCTGTAATCTAACAAGATGTACAACTTATTAGATTCGCCTCATTTCTAAACTACTTTGTTTTGTAAACAAACTCCTTCACTGCCAAATATTGTACTATGTGAAATAAGCTGATTTGCTTCTAGGAATCAGATGCTTTCCTACAAAGAAGGTTGAGTTCAGCAAGTTCAAACTTTCCTAGTTTGTGTATTCTAAGAAGATGTACAAATTACAAGTTTCGCTTCATTTCTAAACTGCTCTGTTTAGAAAACAACCACCTTCATTGCCAAATATTGTACTGTGTGAAAAAAGCATTTCAGTTCTAGAAATCAGTTTCTTTCATACGAAGAAGTTTTAGTGCAGCAAGTTCAAACTTTCCTAGTTTGTGTAATCTATCCAGTTGTATAAGATAGTTGATTCGCCTCCTTTCTAAAGTAGTTTGTTTAGAAAGCAAACATCTTCATTGCCGAACACTCTACTGTGTGAAATAAGCCAGTTCGGTTCTAGTAATCTTTTGCTTTCCTACTAAGAAGGTTGAGTACAGCAAGTTCAAACTTTCCTTGTTAATGTAATCTAAAAAGATGTACCACTTAGTAGATTTGCATCATTTCTACAGTAGTTTCTTTAGAAAACAAACATCTTCAATCCTGAACCCTATACTGTGTGAAATAAGCTAGTTCGGTTCTAGGAATCAGTAGCTTTCCTACGAAGAATGTTGAGTGCAGCAAGTTCAAACATTCCTTCTTACTGTAATCTAAAAGATGTACAACTAAGTAGATTGGCGTCATTTCTTCAGTAGTTTCTTTAGAAAACAAAGATCTTCTTTGCCTGAAAACTGTACTGTGTGAAATAAGCTACTTCGGTTCTAGGAATCAGTAGATTTCCTACGAGGAAGGCTGAGGACAGCAAGTTGAAACATTCCTTGTGAATGCAATCTAAAAAAGATGTACAACTTAGTAGATTGGCATCATTTCTTCAGTAGTTTCTTTAGAAAACAAACATCTTCAATGCCGAACCCTGTACTGTGTGAAAATAGCTAGTTCGTTTCTAGGAATCAGTTGCTTTCCTATGTAGAAGGTTGAGTGCAGCAAGTTCAAACTTTCCTTGTTTGTGTAATCTAACAAGATATACAACTTATTAGATTCGCCTCATTTCTAAACTTCTTTGTTTAGAAAACAAACACCTTCATTGCCAAATATCGTACTGTGTGAAATAAGCTGTTTCGGTTCTAGGTGTCAGTTCCTTTCCTACAAAGATGGTTGAGTGCAGCAAGTTCAAACTTTCCTAGTTTGTGTAATCTAACAAGATGTATAAGTTAGTTTATTCGCCTCATTTCTAAAGTAGTTTGTTTAGAAAACAAACATCTTCAATCCCGAACCCTATACTTTGTGAAATAAACTAGTTTGGTTGTAGGAATCCTTTGCTTTCATACGAAGAAGGCTGAGTGCAACAAGTTCAAACTTTCCTTGTTAAGGTAATTTTAGAAGATGTACAACTTAGTAGATTGACCTCATTTCTACAGTAGTTTGTTTAAAAACAAACATCTTCTTTGCCGAACACTGTACTGTGTGAAATAAGCTAGTTTGGTTCGAGGAATCAGTAGCTTTCCCACGAAGAAGTTTGAGTGCAGCAAGTTCAAACACTCCTTGATACTGTTATCTAAAAAGATGTACAACTTAGTAGATTGGCGTCCTCTGTTCGGTATTTTGTTTAGAAAACAAACATCTTCATTGCCCAACCCTGTACTGTGTGAAAATAGCTAGTTCGTTTCTAGTAATCAGTTGTTTTCCTATGAAGAAGGTTGAGTGTAGTAAGTTCAAACTTTCCTTGTTTGTGTAATCTAACAAGATGTATATGTTAGTTGATTTGCCTCATTTCTAAAGTAGTTTTTTTTAGAAAACAAACATCTTCATTGCCAAACACTGTACTGTGTGAAATAAGCTGGTTCGGTTCTAGGAATCAATTGCTTTCATACGAATATGGTTGAGTGCAACAAGTTGAAACTTTCCTTGTTAATGTAATCTACAAAGATGTACAACTTAGTAGATTGGACTCATTTCTACAGTAGTTTGTTTAAAAAACAAACATGTTCATTGTCACACCCTATACTGTGTGAAATAAGCTAGTTCGGTCCTAGGAATCATTTGTTTTCCTATGAAGAAGGGTGAGTGCAACAAGTTCAAACATTCCTTGTTAATGTAATCAAAGAAGATGTACCACTTAGTAGATTGGCCTCATTTCTACAGTAGTTTGTTTAAAAAACAAACATCTTCATTGCCGAACACTGTACTGTGTTAAATAAACTAGTTTGGTTCTAGGAATCAGTTGTATTCGTACGGAGATGGTTGAGTGCAACAAGTTCAAACTTTCCTTGTTAATGTAATCTAAAAGGATGTACATCCTAATAGATTCACCTCATTTCTAAAGTAGTTTGTTTCAAAAACAAACATCTTCATTGCCGAACACTGTACTGTGTGAAATAAGGTAGTTCGGTTCTACGAATCAGTTGCTTTCCTACGAAGAAGGTTGAGTGCAGCAAGTTCAAACATTCCTTGTTTGTGTAATCTAACACGATGTACAACTGACAAGTATAGCTTCATTTCTAAACTACTTTGTTTAGAAAAGAAACATCTCCATTGCCGAACACTGTAATGTGTGAAATAAGCTAGTTCCGTTCTAGGAATCAGTTCATTTTCTATGGAGATGGTTTAGTGCAACGAGTCCAAACTTTCCTTGTTAATGTAATCTAAAAAGATGTACAACTTAATAGATTCACCTCATTTCTAAAGTAGTTTGTTCAGAAAGAAACGCGTCTTCATTGCCGAACACTGTCCTGTGTGAAATAAGCAAGTTCGGTACTGAATCAGTTGCTTTCCTACGAAGAAGGTTGAGTGCAGTTCAAACTTTCCTTGTCAATGTAATCTAAAAGATGTACAACTTATTAGAATCGCCTCATTTGTAAACTACTTTGTTTAGAAAACAAACACGTTCATTGCCAAATATTGTACTGTTTGAAATAAGCTGTTTTGGTTCTAGGAATCAGTTGCTTTCCTACAAAGAAGGTTGAGTGCAGCAAGTTCAAACTTTCGCAATTTGTGTAATATAAGAAGATGTATAAGTTAGTAGATTCGCCTCATTTCTAAAGTACTTTTTTCAGAAAACAAACATCTTCATTCCCGAACCCTATACTGTGTGCAATAAGCTAGTTCGGTTCTAGGAATCAGTTGCTTTCCTACGAAGTAGGTTGAGTGCAGCAAGTTCAAACTTTTCTTGTTTGTGAAATCTAACAAGGTGTACAACTTACATGTTTCGATTCATTTCTAAACTACTTTGTTTAGAAAACAAACATCTTCATTGCCAAACACTGTAGTGTGTGAAATAAGCTAGTTAGGTTCTAGGAATCAGTTGCTTTCCTACGAAGAAGGTTGAGTGCAGCAAGTACAAACTTTCCTTGTTAATGTAATCTAAAAAAATGTACAACTTAGTAGATTGCCGTCATTGCTACAGTACTTTGTATAGAAACCAAACATCTTCTTTGCCGAATCCTTCATGGTGTGAAAATAGCTAGTTCGTTTGTAGGAATCCCTTGTTTTCCTACGAACAAGGTTGAGTGCAGCAAGTTCAAACTTTCCTAGTTTGTGTAATCTAACAACATGTATAATTTCCTTGATTCGCCTCCTTTCCAAAGTAGTCTGTTTAGAAAACAAACGTCTTCATTGCCGAACCATTTACTGAGTGAAATAAGCTAGTTCGGTCTAGGAATCATTTGCTTTCCTACGAAGAACGTTGAGTGCTACAAGTTCAGACTTTCCTTGTTAATGTAATCTAAAAAGATGTACAACTTAGTCAATTGGCCTCATTTCTACAGTAGTTTGTTTAGAAAACAAACATCTTCATTGCCGTACACTGTAATGTGTGGAATAAGCTAATTCAGTTCTAGGAATCCGTTCCTTTCCTACGAAGAAGTTTGAGTGCAGCAAGTTCAAACTTTCAGTGTTTGTGAAATCTAACAAGATGTACAACTTGCAAGTTTCCCTTCATTTCTAAACTACTTTGTTTAGAAAACAAACATCTTCATCACTGAATACTGTACTGTGTGAAATAAGCTAATTCGGTTCTAGGAATCAGTAACTTTCCTATGAAGAAGGTTGAGTGCAGCAAGTTCAAACTTTCCTTGTTAATGTAATATAAAAAGATGTACAACTTAGTAGATTGCGGTCATTTCTACAGTAATTTGTTTAGAACATAAATATCTTCATTGCCGAACACTATACTGTGTGAAATAAGCTAGAACTGTTCTAGTATTCAGTTGCTTTCTTACGAAGAAGGCTGAGTGCATCAAGGTCAAACTTTCCCTGTTTGTGTAATGTAACAAGATGTACAACTTACAAGTTTCGCTTCAATTCTAAACTACTTTGTTTAGAAAACAAACACCATCATTGCCAAATAATGTACTGTGTGAAATAAGCTGTTTCTGTTTTGGAATCAGTTGCTTTGCTACGAAGAAGGTTGAGTGCAGCAAATTCAAACCTTCCTTGTTTGTGTAGTCTAAGAAGATGGACAACTTACTAGTTTCACTTCATTTTCTAAAGTAGTTTGTTTAGAAAACAAACATCTTCACTGCCGAACACTGTACTGTGTGAAATAAGCTAGTTCGGTTCTAGGAATCAGTTGTATTCCTACGAAGAAGGTTGAGTGCAGCAAGTTCAAACTTTCCTTGTTAATGTCATCTAAACAGATGTACAACGAGTAGACTGTCATCATTTTCACAGTTGTTTAGAAAACAAACATCTTCATTGCCAAACCCTGTACTTTGTGAAATTAGCTAGTTCGTTTCTAGGAATCAGATGCTTTCCCCTACGAAGAAGAAGGGTGAGTGCAGCAACTTCAAACTTTCGTTGTTTGTGTAATCTAACAAGATGTACAACTTATTAGATTCACCACATTTCGGAACTACTATGTTTAGAAAACAAACACCTTCATTGCCAAATATTGTCCTGTGTGAAATAAGCTATTTTGGTTCAAGGAATCATTTGCTTTCCTCCGAAGAAGGTTGAGTGCAGCAAGTTCAAACTTTCCCAGTTTGTGTAATCTAACAAGATGTATGAGTTAGTTGATTCGCCTCATTTCTACAGTAGCTTTTTTTTAGAAAACAAACATCCTCATTTCCGAACCCTATACTGTGTGAAATAAGTTGGTTCGGTCTAGGAATCAGGTGCATTCCTAAGAAGAAGGTTGAGTGCCACAAGTTCAAACTTTCCTTGTTAATGTAATCTAAAAAGATGTACAACTTAGTAGATTGTTCTCATTTCTACAAAAGTTTGTTTAGAAAACAAACATCTTCATTGTCGAACACTGTACTGTGTGAAATAAGCTAGTTCGGTTCTAGAAATCAGTTGCTTTCCTACGAAGACTATTGAGTGCAGCAAGTTCAAACTTTCATTGTTTGTGTAATCTAACAAGATGTACAACTTACACGTTTCGCTTCATTTCTAAACTACTTTGTTTCGAATACAAACATCTTATTCGCCAAACACTGTGCTGTGTGAAATAAGGTAGTTCGGTTCGAGGAATCAGTTGTTTTCCTACGAAGAAGGTTGAGTCCAGCAAGTTCAAACTTTCCTAGTTGGTGTAATCTAACACGATGTATCAATTGTTAGATTCGCCTCATTTCTACAGTAGCTTGTTTACAAAACAACGATGTTCATTGCTGAACCCTATACTGTGTGAAATTAGCTAGTTTGGTCTAGGAAGGTCTAGGAGGTTGCTTTCCTACGAAGAAGGTTGAGTGCAACAAGTTCAAACTTTCCTTGTTAGTGTAATGTAAAAGATGTACAACGTAGTAGCTTGGACTCATTTCTACAGTAGCTTGTTTAGAAAAAAAAAATCTTCATTGCCGAAAACTGTACTCTGTGAAATAAGGTAGTTCTGTCTAGGAATCAGTTGCTTTCCTACGAAGAAGGTTGAGTGCAGCAAGTTCAAACTTTCACTGTTTGTGTAATCTAAGAAAACGTACAACTTACAAGTTTCGCTTCATTTGTAAAATCCTTTTTTAGAAAACAAACATCTTCATTGCCAAATATTGTACTGTGTGAAAAAAGCATTTCAGTTGTAGAAATCAGTTTCTTTCATACGAAGAAGTTTTAGTGCAGCAAGTTCAAACTTTCCTAGTTTGTGTAATCTATCAAGTTGTATAAGATAGTTGATTTGCCTCCTTTCTAAAGTAGTTTGTTTAGAAAGCAAACATCTTCATAGCCGAATGCTCTACTGTGTGACATAAGCTAGTTCGGTTCTAGTAATCATTTGCGTTCCTACTAAGAAGGTTGAGTGTAGCAAGTTCAAACTTTCCTTGTTAATATAATCTAAAAAGATGTACAACTTGGTAGATTGGCGTCATTTCTACAGCAGTTTGTTTAGAAAACAAACATCTTCGTTTCCGAACCCTGTACTGTGTGAAAATAGATAGTTCGTTTCTAGGAATCTGTTGCTTTCAAACGAAGAAGGTTGAGTGCAGCAAGTTCAAACTTTCCTTGTTAATGTAATCTAAAAAGATGTACATCTTAGTAGATTGGCCTCATTTCTACAGTAGTTTCTTTAAAAAACAAAGATCTTCATTGCCGAGCACTAGGCTGTGCGAAATAAGGTAGTTCGGTTCTAGGAATCAGTTGCTCTACTATGAAGAATCTTGGGTGCAGCAAGTTCACACTTTTCCTGTTTGTGTAATCTAACAAGATGTACAACTTAAAAGTTTCGCTTCATTTGTAAACTACTTTGTTTAGAAAACAAACATCTTCATTACTGAACACTGTACTGTTTGAAATAAGCTAGTTCCGTTAGAGGAATCAGTTGTTTTCCTACGGAGAAGGTTGAGTGCAATAAGTTCAAACATTCCTTGTTAATGTAATCTAAAAAGATGTACAACTTAGTAGATTGGCGTCATTTCCTCAGTAGTTTGTTTAGAAAACAAACATCTTCATTGCCAAACCCTGTACTATGTGAAAATATCTAGTTCGTTTCTATGAATCAGTTGCTTTCCTACGAAGAAGGTTGAGTGCAGGAAGTTCAAACTTTCTTTCTTTCTGTAATCTAACAAGATGTACAACTTATTAGATTCGCCTCATTTCTAAACTACTTTGTTTTGTAAACAAACTCCTTCACTGCCAAATATTGTACTATGTGAAATAAGCTGATTTGCTTCTAGGAATCAGATGCTTTCCTACAAAGAAGGTTGAGTTCAGCAAGTTCAAACTTTCCTAGTTTGTGTATTCTAAGAAGATGTACAAATTACAAGTTTCGCTTCATTTCTAAACTGCTCTGTTTAGAAAACAACCACCTTCATTGCCAAATATTGTACTGTGTGAAAAAAGCATTTCAGTTCTAGAAATCAGTTTCTTTCATACGAAGAAGTTTTAGTGCAGCAAGTTCAAACTTTCCTAGTTTGTGTAATCTATCCAGTTGTATAAGATAGTTGATTCGCCTCCTTTCTAAAGTAGTTTGTTTAGAAAGCAAACATCTTCATTGCCGAACACTCTACTGTGTGAAATAAGCCAGTTCGGTTCTAGTAATCTTTTGCTTTCCTACTAAGAAGGTTGAGTACAGCAAGTTCAAACTTTCCTTGTTAATATAATCTAAAAAGATGTACAACTTAGTAGATTGGCGTCATTTCTACAGTAGTTTGTTTAGAAAACAAACATCTTCGTTTCTGAACCCTGTACTGTGTGAAAATATCTAGTAGGTTTCTAGGAATCAGTTGCTTTCCTTCGAAGAAGGCTGAGTGCAGCAAGTTCAAACATTCCTTCTTACTGTAATCTAAAAAGATGTACACCTTAGTAGATTGGCCTCATTTCTACAGTAGTTTGTTTAAAAAACAAAGATCTTCATTGCCGAAAACTATGCTGTGCGAAATAAGCTAGTTCGGTTCTAGGAATCAGTTGCTTTACTATGAAGAATCTTGGGTGCAGCAAGTTCAAACTTTTCCTGTTTGTGTAATCTAACAATATGCACAACTTACAAGTTTCGCTTCATTTGTAAACTACTTTGTTTAGAAAACAAACATCTTCATTGCCGAACACTGTACTGTTTGAAATAAGTAGTTCCGTTCGAGGAATCAGTTTTTTTCCTACGAAGAAGGTTGAGTGCAGCAAGTTCAAACATTCCTTGTTAATGTAATCTAAAAAGATGTACAACTTAGTAGATTGGCGTCATTTCTTCAGTAGTTTCCTTAGAAAACAAACATCTTCATTTCCGAATCCTGTACTGTGTGAAAATAGTTAGTTCGTTTCTAGGAATCAGTTGCTTTCCTACGAAGAAGATTGAGTGCAGCAAGTTCAAACTTTTCTTGTTTCTGTAATCTAACAAGATGTACAACTTACAAGTTTCACTTCATTTCCAAACTACTTTGTTTAGAAAACAAACATCTTCATTTCCGAATCCTGTACTGTGGGAAATAAGCTAGTTCGGTTCTAGAAATCAGTTGCTTTCCTACGAAGAAGGTTGAGTGCAGCAAGTTCAAACTTTCCTTGAATGTGTAATCAACCAAGATGTACAACTTACAAGTTTCACTTCATTCCTAAACTACTTTGTATAGAAAAGAAACATCTTCATTGCCGAACACTGTAATGTGTGAAATAAGCTAGTACGGTTCTAGGAATCAGTTGCTTTTCTAAGGAGATGGTTGAGTGCAACAAGTTCAAACTTTCCTTGTTAATGTAACCTAAAAAGATGTACAGCTTAATAGATTCACCTACTTTCTAAAGTAGTTTGTTGAGAAAACAAACATGTTCATTGTCGAACATTGTAATGTGTGAAATAAGCTAGTTCAGTTCTAATAATCAGTTGCTTTCTTACGAAGAAGGTTGAATAAAGCAAGTTGAAACTTTCCTTGTTTGTGTAATCTAACAAGATGTACAATTTACAAGTTTCGCTTCATTTCTAAACTACTTTGTTTACAAACCAAACATCTTCATTGCCCATCACTGTCCTGTTTGAAATAAGCTATTTCGGTTATAGGAATCAGTTGTTTTCCTTCGAAGAAGGATGAGTGCAGCAAGTTCAAGCTTTCCTTGTTTGTGTGATCTAACAAGATCTACAATTTATTAGTTTCCCCATATTTCTTTTTTTATTATTTTTTTGGTTCACTTTTATACTCACATACAAAGAAAAAACCCACATGATATTTCCCTTCCCTCCCCCCATTCCCCTTTAGAACTCAAGTCTCCATAATATCCCTCCCTGTCTCCATTAGTCTCTCTTTTAATTTGATGTAATCATATTTTTCTTCTATTTTGAGGGTTTTCCAAAGGTATTGTTAGGCACTGCAAGGTCATGGATATGGAGGCCAATTTCTGTCTGGACAGTTGCATTGTAAGAGGTTATACCCTTCCTTTGGCTCTTCCATTCTATACGCCCCCTCTTCCCCAATGGTCCCTGAGCCATGTAGGGTGTGACCGAGGTGTTTCAGTGCTGGGCACTCCTCCATCTCTTCTTCTCAGCACTATGTTGCCTTTTGGGTCATCCCAGTGGTCATCACCGTCTTAAAAGAGAAGCTTCTCTAACCAGAAGTAAGAGTAGCGTTAATATGTGAATATGAACATTAAGTGTAGTGCATTCAGGGCAGCTTGGTGGGAATAATATATACATTTAGTCAGATGAGAGCAGGCTTATACCTGTAAGGCTCATGACCTCACCCACCAAAGACTTTTACTTAGGTTTTACAGTACCAGGTATGTATTCCCTCCCGTAGAGAGGGCCTTCAGTCCAATTATGGAGCAGTTGGTTACACCAAGAATAGACATGCCACTATTGCACCCGTTTAGTCATTGGGCCTGTCTGGCCAAGCTTGAATATTCAGCATCCACTGTTTTCACTGTAGATGACTCCTGTCTCCCATACGCTGCATGCAATGCAGCTTTTTCCATCTTTCAGTTGGCTGGTCTACAGGGAGAAGATTTTCTGCTCCACACCAGGTTGCTTTCTCAGTGACCATGCTTCTCAGGCATGAGATGTCTTCAGCAATAGGGTCTTACAATCTGTTTCTCTAGGGAAACCAAGGGCTTTGGCAAGAGCCTTTAATGTTTTGGAGGCTACCGGGACCTCCTTGGCCAACAACTCACTGGAAGGTATTCCATCCCAAGTACTGAAAATTTTCTAGTAACAGTCTACAGCTTCTAGACGTGCCCTTATTCAAAAAAATAATTTTACATAAGTCTTATTCACAATATCTTGAGTTTAGATTGACCCTCCCCCTGCTCTTCTTGTATGCATTCTCTTCCCATGGCCTCACTTAGAACATTCCCCTCCCTGAAATCAGTTCTTCTACTTACATATGTGCATTACCATACACTTAAGTCCTTCCGTTTCCTCCCTCCCTTATAGCCTTTTACCAGCTTACTGGTTTCTGGTATCTATTTTTGGTTCCAGATCACACACAATTCTACACATTGGTAGCTAGGATCCACATATGAGAGAAAACATGTGATGTTTGGCTTTCTGAGCCTGGGTTACCACACTTAGTATAATCATTTCCAGATCCATCCATTTCCCTGCAAATTGCATAATTTCGTTTTTCTTTACTGCTGAATAGAACTCCATTGTGTAAACGTACCACATCTTTATTATCCACTCATCTGTGGAGGGACATCTAGGCTACTTCCATTTCACAGCTATTGTGAATAGAGCAGCAATAAACATGGTTTTGCAAGTATCTCTAAGGTAGTGAGAAGAGTCCTCTGGATATATGTCTAGGAGTGCTATAGCTGGATCATATGGTAAATCTATCTCTAGCTGTCTCAAGACCCTCCACACAGATTTCCACAATGGCTGGAACAGCTTACATTCCCACCACGAGTGTAGAAGTGTTCCTGTTTTTCCGCATCCACGCCAACACTTATTGTCATTTGTTTTCTTGATGGTAGCCATTCTGACAGGATTGAAATGGAATCTCAAAGTGGTTTTAATTTGCATTTCCCTGATGGCTAAGGATGTGGAACATTTTTTTAGATGTTTATATGCCATCTGTATTTCGTCTTCTGTGAATTCTCTATTTAGTTCCATAGCCCATTTTTTAACTGGGTTGTTTGAATTCATATTATTCTGTTTTTTGAGTTCTTTGTATATTCTGGATATTAATCCTCTGTCAGATGTATAGCTGGCAAAGATTTTCTCCCATTCTGTAGGTTGTCTTTTTGTTCTATTCACAGTATCCTTTGCTGTACAAAAGCATTGTAATTTCATAAGGTCCCAGTGGTTGATTAGTGGTTTTATTCCCTGAGCAATTGGAGTTATATTCAGAAAGTCTTTGCCTATTCCAATATGTTGAAGGGTTTCCCCTACCTTTTCCTCTAGCAGTTTCAGAGTTTCAGGTCTGATATTAAGGTCTCTGATCCATTTGGCCTTGACTCTTGAACATGGGGAGAGACAAGGATCTATGTTTATCCTTTTACATACAGATGTCCAGTTTTCCCAGCACCACTTGTTAAAGAGGCTATCTTTTCTCCAATGAATATTTTTGGCATTTTTGTCAAATATCAGGTATCTGTAGCTGCTTGGATTAATATTTGGGCTTTCTATTCTGTTCCATTTATCTACCTGTCTGTCCTTGTGCCAGTACAATGCTGTTTTTGTTACTATGGCTTTGTAGTATAACTTAAAATCGGGTATGGTTATACCCACTGCCTGATTTTTGTTGCGCAAAATTGTTTTGGCTCTTCGAGGTTTTTTGTGTTTCCAGATGAATTTTAGTATTTTTTTTTCTATTTCTTTGAAGAATGCTCTTGGAATTTTAATGGGGATTGCATTAAATGTGTAGATTGCTGTTGGTAAGATTGACATTTTCACAATATTGATTCTTCCAATCCAGGAGCATGGAATGTCTTTCCATTTCCTTGTGTCTTCTGTAATTTGTCGCTCGAGTTTTTTAAAGTTCTCATTGTAGAGGTCCTTCACTTCCTTGGTTAAGTTTATTCCAAGGTATTTTTTTTTTTGAGGCAATTGTGAATGGGAGAGATTTCCTGATTTCATCCTCTGCATGTTTGTTGTTAGTGTATTGAAAAGCTACTGATTTCTGTGTGTTTATTTTGTATTCTTCTACATTGCTAAAAGTGTTTATCAGCTCTAACAGTTTGCTGATAGAGTCTTTGGGGTCTGTTATGTATAGAATCATATCATCTGCAAATAATGATAATTTGATCTCTTCCCTTCCAATTTGTATCCCCTTTATGTGTGTCTCTTGCCTTATTGCTATGGCTAAGACTTCCAGTACTATATTAAATAGTAGTGGGGTAAGTGGACACCCTTGTCTTGTTCCTGAATTTAGAGGAAAAGCTTGAAGTTTTTCCCCATTTAGTATTATGTTGGCTGTAGGTTTGTCATAAATAGCTTTTATTATGTTGAGATATGTTCCTTCTATTCCCACTTTCTATAATACTTTCACCATGAAGGGGTGTTGGATTTTGTCAAATGCCTTTTCTGCATCTATTGAGATGACCATATGATTTTTGTCCTTTAGACCATTAATATGGTGTATTACATTTATGGATTTGCGTATGTTGAACCTTCCCTGCATCTCTGGGATAAAGCCTACTTGGTCAGGGTGAATAATCTGTCTGATATATTCTTGTATTCTGTTTGCCAGTATTTTGTTGATAATTTTTGCATCTATGTTCATGAGGGAGATTGGACTATAATTTTCTTTTTTTGATCTGTCTTTGTCCGGTTTTGGTATCAGGGTGATGCTGGCTTCATAGAAGTATTTCGGTAGAATTCCTTCCTTTTCTATTTTCTGGAAAAGTTTAAGAAGAATTGGTGTTAGATCTTCCAGGAATGTCTGCTAAAATTCAGCAGTGAAACCATCTGGGCCTGGGCTTTTTTTAGTTGGGAGACTTTCTATGACTGCCTGGATCTCTGTGGTTGTTATAGGTCTATTTAAATGGTTTATCTCATCTTGATTTAATTTTGGTAGGTCATATGAATCAAGGAATTCATCCATTTCTTTCTGTTTTTCAAACTTAGAGGCATATATATTCTTAAAGTATGTCCGTATGATTTTCTGAATTTCTTTGGTATCTGTGGTGATGTTGCCTTTTTCATGTCTAATCTTATCAATTTTTGTCTCTTCTCTCTTTCTTTTGGTCACATTTGCTATGGGTTTGTCAATCTTGTTTATCCTTTCAAAGAAAGAACTTTTGGTTTCATTGATTTTTTTGATTGTTTTTTTGGTATCTATTTCATTAATTTCAGCCCTAACCTTTATTATTTATTCCCATCTACTTTTTTTTAGGAATGTCTTGTTCCTCTCTTTCCAAGGCCTTAAGGTGGAGCATTAAATTGTTTAGTTGTGAACTCTCTGATTTCTTAATATACGCACGTAGAGCTATAAATTTCCCTCATAGGACAGCCTTCATTTTGTCCCATAGGTTTTGGTATGTTGTTTTCTCATCATCATTTAATTCTATGAATTTCTTCATTTCCTTTTTAATTTCTTCAATGATCCATACATCGTTCAAAGATGTACTGTTTAGTCTCCATGAATTTCTGTATACTCTGTAGTTTTTTTGTTGTTGATTTGCAGTTTAATCCTGATGTGGTTAGATAGCATACAAGGGATTATTTCAATTTTTCTAGGAATCAGTTGCTTTCCTACAAAGAAGGTTGAGTGCAGCAAGTTCAAACTTTCGTAGTTTGTGTAATCTCACAAGATGTATAAGTTAGTAGATTTGCCTCATTTCGACAGTATCTTGTTTAGAAAACAAACATCAACATTGCCGAACCGTATACAGTGTGAAATAAGCTAGTTCAGTCTAGGAATCAGTTGCTTTCCTACGAAGAAGGTTGCGTGCAACAAGTTCAAACTTTCCTTCTTAATGTAATCTAAACAGATGTACAACTTATTAGATAGGCCTCATTTCTACAGTAGTTTGTTTACAAAACAATCATCTTCATTGCCAAACACTATACTGTGTAAATTAAGCTAGTTCGGTTCTAGGAATCAGTTGCTTTCCTACGAAGAAGGTTGAGTGCAGCAAGTTCAAATTTTCCTTATTTGTGTAATCTAAAAAGATGTACAACTTACAAGTTTCGCTTCATTTCTAAACTACTTTGTTTAGAAAAGAAACACCTTCATTGCCAAATATTGTACTGTGTGAAATAAGCTGTTTCGGTTCGACGAATCAGTTATTTTCCTACAAAGAATGTTGAGTGCTGAAAGTTCAAACTTTCCTTTTTAATGTAATATAAAAAGATGTACAACTTAGTAGATAGGCATCATTTCTACAGTAGTCTGTTTAGAAAACAAATATCTTCATTGCCAAACACTGTACTGTGTGAAATAAGCTAGTTCAGTTCTAGGAATCAGTAGCTTTCCTACGAAGTAGGTTGAGTGCAACAACTTCAAACTTTCCAGGTTTGTGTAATCTAACAAAAGTACAAAGTACAAGTTTCGCTTCATTTCTAAACTACATTGTTTAGAAAACAAACATCTTCATTGCCAAACAATGTAGTGTGTGAAATAAACTAGTTCAGTTCTAGGAATCAGTTGGTTTTCTATGGTGAGGGTTCGGTGCAACAAGTTCAAACATTCCTTGTTTGTGTAATCTAACAAGATGTACAACATATTAGATTCGCCTCATTTCTAAACTACTTTGTTTAGAAAACAAACACCTTCATTGCCAAATATTGTACTGTGTGAAATAAGCTGTTTCTATTCTAGGAATAGAACCTTCCTACAAGGAAGGTTGAGTGCAGCAAGTTCAAACTGTCCTAGATTGTGTAATCTAAAACGATGTACAACTTAGTAGAATGGCCTCATTTCTACAGTAGCTTGTTTAGAAACAAACATCTTCATTGCCGAACACTGTACTGTGTGAAATAAGCTAGTTCGATTCTAGAAATCAGTTGCTTTCCTACAAAGAAGGTTGAGGGCAGCAAGTTCAAACTTTCCTTGTTTGTGAAATCTAACAAGATGTACACCTTACAAGTTTCACTTCATTTCTAAACTACTTTGTTTAGAAAACAAACATCTTCATTGCCAAAACCAGTAATGTTTGAAATAAGCTAGTTCCATTCTAGGAATCAGTTGCTTTTCTACGGAGAAGGTTGAGTGCAACAAGTTTAACCTTTCCTTGTTAATGTAATCTAAAAAGATGTACAACTTAATATATTCACATCATTTCTAAAGTAGTATGTTGAGAAAACAAATATCTTTATTGCCGAACACTGTACTGTGTGAAATGAGACAGTTCGCTTCTAGGAATTAGTTGCTATCCTACGAAGAAGGTTGAGTGCAGCAAGTTCAAACTTTCATTTTTAATGTAATCTAAAAAGATGTACAATTTACAAGTTTCGCTTCATTTCTAAACTACTTTGTTTAGAAAACAAACATCTTCATTACTGAACCCTTTATTGTGTGAAAATAGCTAGTTCATTTCTAGGAGTCAGTTCCTTTCCTACGAAGAACGTTGAGTGCAGCAAGTTCAAACTTTCCTTGTTTGTGTAATCTAACAAGATGTACAACTTTTAGATTCGCCTCATTTCTAAACTACTTTGTTTAGAAAAAAAACACCTTCATTGCCGAACACTGTACTGTGTGAAATAAGCTAGTTCGGTTCCAGGAATCAGTTGTTTTCTTACAAAGAAGGTTGAGTGCAGCAAGATCAAATGTTCCTTGTTAATGTAATCTAAAAAGATGTACAACATAGTAGATTCACGTCATTTCTACCGTAGTTTGTTTAGAAAACAAACATCTTCATTGCCGAACCCTGAACTGTGTGACAATAGGTAGTTCGTTTCTAGGAATCAGTTGCTTTCTACGGAGAAGGTTGAGTGCACCAAGTTCAAACTTTCCTTGTCTGTGTAACCTAACAAGATGAACAACTTATTAGATTCGCCTCATTTCTGAACTACTTTGTTTAGAAAACAAACAACTTCATTGCCAAATATTTTACTGCGTGAAATAAGCTGTTTCGTTTCTAGGAATCAGTTGCTTTCGTACAAAGAAGGTTGAGTGCAGCAAGTTCAAACTTTCCTAGTTTGTACAATCTAACAAGATGTATGAGTTAGTTGATTCGCCTCCTTTCTAAAGTAGTTTGTTTAGAAAACAATCATCTTCATTTCCAAACCCTATACTGTGTGAAATAAGCTAGTTCAGTCTAGGAATCAGTTGCTTTCCTACGAAGAAGGTTGAGTGCAACAAGTTCAAACTTTCCTTGTTAATGTAATCTAAAAAGATGTACAACTTAGTAGATTGGCCTTATTTCTACAGTAGTTTCTTTAAAAAACAAATATCTTCATTGCCGAACACTGTACTGTGTGAAATAAGCTAATTCGGTTCTAGGAATCAGTTGCTTTCCTACGAAGAAGGTTGAGTGCATCAAGTTTAAACTTTCCTTGTTAATGTAATATAAAAAGATTTACAACTTAATAAATTCACATCATTTCTAAAGTAGTTTGTTGAGAAAACAAATATCTTTATTGCCGAACACTGTATTGTGTGAAATAAGCTAGTTCACTTCTAGGAATCAGTTGAGTGCAGCATGTTCAAACTGTCCTTGTTTGTGTAATCTCATAAGATGTACAATTTACAAGTTTCGCTTCATCTCTACACTACTTTGTTTAGAAAACAAACATCTTCATTACCGAACCCTGTATTGTGTGAAAATAGCTAGTTCGTTTCTAGGAATCTGTTCCTTTCCTATGAAGACGGTGGAGTGCAGCAAGTTCAAACTTTCCTTGTTAATGTAATCTAAAAAGTTGAACAACTTCACAGATTTACCGCATTTCTAAAGTAGTTAGTTGAGAAAACAAACATCTTCATTGCCGAACACTGTAATGTATGAAATAAGCTAGTTCGTTTCTAGGAATCAGTTGCTTTACTACGAAGAAAGTTGAGTGCAGAAAGTTCAAACTTTCCAGGTTTGTGTAATCTCACAAGATGTACAATGTATTAGATTCGCCTCATTTCTACAGTAGTTTGTTTAGAAAACAAACATCTTCATTGCAGAACACTGTAGTTTGTGAAATAAACTATTTCGTTTCTAGGAATCAGTTGCTTTCCTACGAAGAAGGTTGAGTGCAGCAAGTTCAAACTTTCATTGTTAATGTAATCTAAAAAGAGGTACAACTTAGTAGATTGGCCTAATTTCTACATTAGTTTGTTTACTAAACAAACATCTTCATTGCCAACACACTGCACTGTGTGTAAAAAGCTAGTTCATTTCTAGGAATTTGTTGCTTTCCTATGAAGAAGGTGGAGTGCAACAAGTTCAAACTTTGCTTGTTAATGTAATCTAAAAGATGTAAAACTTAGTAGATTGGCCTCGTTTCTACAGTAGTTTGTTTAGAAAACAAACATCTTAATTGCCGAACCCTGTACTGTGTGAAATAAGCTAGTTCGGTTCTAGGAATCAGTTGCTTTCCTACGACGAAGGCTGAGTGCAGCAAGTTCAATCTTTCTTTGTTTGTGTAATCTAACAAGCTGTAAAACTTATTGGTTTTGCTTCATTTCTTAACTGCTTTGTTTAGAAAACAAACACCTTCTTTGCCAAATACTGCACTGTGTGAAATAAGCTGCTTCGGTTCTAGGAATCAGTTGCTTTTCTCGGAAGTTGGTTGAGTGCAGCAAGTTCAAACTTTCCTTGTTAATGTAATCTAAATAGTTGAACAACTTAACAGATTTACCGCATTTCTAAAGTAGTTAATTGACAAAACAAACATCTTCATTGCCGAACACTGTAATGTTTGAAATAAGCTAGTTCGTTTCCAGGAATCAGTTTGCTTTCCTACGAAGAAGGTTGAGCGCAGCAAGTTCAAACTTTCCATGTTTGTTTAATCTAACAAGGTGTACAATGTATTAGATTCACCTCATTTCTACAGTAGTTTGTTTAGAAAACAAACATCTTCATTGCCGAACACTGGAGTTTGTGAAATAAACTATTCGTTTCTAGGAATCAGTTGCTTTCCTACGAAGAAGGTTGGGTGCAGCAAGTTCAAACTTTCTTGTTAATGGAATCTAAAAAGAGGTACAACTTAGTAGATAAGCCTAAGTTCTACAGTAGTTTATTTAGTAAACAAACATCTTCATTGCCGAACACTGTACTGTGTGTAAAAAGGTAGTTCATTTCTAGGAATCTGTTGCTTTCCTATGAAGAAGGTGGAGTGCAACAAGTTCAAACTTTCCTGGTTAATGTAATCTAAAAAGATGTACAGCATAGTAGATTGGCCTCATTTCTCCAGTAGTTTGTTTAGAAAACAAACATCTTCATTCCTGAACCCTGTACTGTGTGAAATAAGCTCTTTCAGTTCTAGAAATAAGTTGCTTTCCTACGAAGAAGGCTGAGTGCAGCAAGTTCAAACTTTCCTAGTTTGTTTAATGTAACAAGATGTACAAGTTGGTTGATACGCCTCATTTCTAAAGTAGTTTGTTTAGAAAACAATCATCTTCAATGCTGAACCTGATACTGTGTGAAATAAGCTAGTTCGCTTATTTCAGTTGCTTTCCCACGAAGAAGGTTGAGTGTAGCAAGTTCAAACTTTCCTTGTTAATGTAATCTAAAAAGAAGTACAACTTAATAGATTAACCTCATTTCTAAAGTAGTTTGTTGAGAAAGCAAACATCTTCATTGCCGAGCCCTGTACTGTGTGAAATAAGCTAGTTCAGTTCTAGGAATCACTTGCTTTCCTATGAAGATGGTTGTGTGCAGAAATTTCAAACTTTCCATGTTTGTGTAATATAACAAGATGTACAACTTATTAGATTCGCCTCATTTCTACAGTAGTTTGTTTAGATAACATACATCTTCATTGCTGAACACTGTACTTTGTGAAATAAACTAGTTCGTTTCTTGGAATCAGTGGCTTTCCTATGAAGAAAGTTGAGTGAAGAAAGTTCAAACTTTCCTTGTTAATGTAATCTAAAAAGAGGTACAACTTCGTGGATTGGCCTAATTTCTACAGTAGTTTGTTTAGAAAACAAAAATCTTCATTGTCGAACACTGTACTGTGTGTAGAAAGCTAGTTTGTTTCTAGGAATCAATTGCTTTCCTACGAAGAAGGATGAATACAGCAAGTTCAAACTTTCCTCGTTTGTGTAACCTAACAAGATGTACAACTTACAAGTTTCGCTTCATTTGTACAGTAGTTTGTTTAGAAAACAAACATCTTTATTGCCAAATACTGTAATGTGTGAAATCAGCTATTTCATTTCCAAGAATCAGTTGCTTTCTTACGAAGAAGGTTCAGTGCAACAGGTTCAAACTTTTCTTATTAGTGTAATCTAAAAAGATGTACAGCTTAGTAGATTGGCCTCATTTCTACAGTAGCTTGTTTAGAAAACAAACATCTTCATTGACAAACCCTGTATTGTGTGAAATAAGTTAGTTCGGGTCTGGAAATCAGTTGCTTTCCTACGAAGAAGGTTGAGTGCAACAAGTTCAAACTTTCCTTGCTTTTGTAATCTAACAAGATGTACAACTTACAAGTTTCGCTTCATTTCTAAACTACTTTGTTTAGAAAACAAACGTCTTCATTGCGAAACACTGTAATGTGTGAAATAAGCTAGTTCTGTTCTCGGAATCAGTTGCTTTTCTACAGAGATGGTTGAGTGAAACAAGTTCAAACTTTCCTTGTCAATGTAATCTAAAAAGATGTACAACTTAACAGATTCACCTAATTTCTAAAGTAGTTTGTTAAGGAAACAAAAATCTTCATTGCCGAACACTGTATTGTGTGAAATAAGCTAGTTCGGTTCTAGGAATCAGTTGCTTTCCTATGAAGAAGATTGATTCAACAAGTTCAAACTTTCCTTGTTAATGTAATCTAAAAAGATGTACAACTTAGTAGATTGGCCTCATTTATACAGTAGCTTGTTTAGAAAACAAACATCTTCATTGCCGAACACTGTACTATGTGAAATAAGTTAGTTCGCTTCTAAGAATCAGTTGCTTTCCTACGAAAAGGGTTGAGTGCAGTTTGTTCAAACTTTCCTTGTTTTTGTAATCAAACAAGGTGTATAACTTACAAGTTTCACTATATTTCTAAACTACTTTGTTTAGAAAACAAAAGTCTTCATTGCGAAACTCTGTAATGTGTGAAATAAGCTAGTACCGTTCTAGGAATCAGTTGCTTTTCTACAGAGATGGTTGAGTGCGACAAGTTCAAACTTTCCTGGTCAATGTAATCTAAAAAGATGTACAACTTAATAGATTCACCTAATTTCTAAAGTAGTTCCTTGAGAAAACAAACATCTTCATTGCCCAACACTTTACTGTGTGAAATAAGCTAGTCCAGTTCTAGGAATCAGTTGCTTTCCTGCGAAAAGATTGAGTGCAACAAGTTCAAACTTTCCTTGTTAATGTAATCTAAAAAGATGTACAACTTAGTACATTGGCCTCATTTCTGAACTACTTTGTTTAGAAAACAAACATGTTCATAGCTGAACCCTGTTCTGTGTGAAAATAGCTAGTACGTTTCTAGTAATCAGTTGCTTTCCTACGAAGAGGACTGAGTGCAGCAAGTTCAAACTTTCCTTGTTTGTGTAATCTAACAAGATGTACAATGTACAAGTTTTGCTTCGTTTGTAAACTACATTGTTTAGAAAACAAACATCTTCATTGCCAAACACTGTAGTGCAACAAGTTCACACTTTCCTTGCTAATGTTATCTAAAAAGATGTACAACTTAATAGATTCACCTCATTTCTAAAGAAGTTTGTTGAGAAAACAAACATCTTCATTGCCAAACATTGTTCTGTGTGATTTAAGCTAGTTCAGTTCTAGGAATCAGTTGCTTTCCTACGAAGAAGGTTCAGTGCAACAAATTCAAACTTTCCTTGTTAATGTAATCTAAAAAGATGTACAACTTAGTAGATTGGTCTCATTTCTACAGAAGTTTATTTAGAAAAAAAAATCTTCATTCCTGAACACTACTGTGTGAAATAAGGTAGTTCGGTTCTAGGAATCAGTTGCTTTCCTACGAAGAAGGTGGAATGCAGTAAGTTCAAACTTTCCCTGTTTGTGTAATCTAACAAGATGTATAACATACATGTTTCGCTTCATTTCTAAACTACTTTGTTTAGAAAACAAACACCTTCATTGCCAAATATTGTACTGTGTGAAATAAGCTGTTAAGTTAGTTGATTCGCCTCATTTCTAAAGTAGTTTGTTTAGAAAATAGCCATCTTTTTTGCCGAACCCTATACTGTGTGAAATAAGCTTGTTCGGTCTAGGAATCAGTTGCTTTCCTACGAAGAAGGTTGACTGCAACAAGTTCAAACTTTCCCTGTTAATATAATCTAAAAAGATGTACAACTTACAAGTTTCACTTCATTTCTAATGTACTTTGTTTAGAAAACAGACACCTTCATTGCCAAATAATGTACTGTGTGAAATAAGCGGTTTGGTTCAGGAATCAGTTGCTTTTCTCCGGAGATGGTTGATGCAGCCAGTTCAACTTTCCTTGATAATGTAATCTAAAAAGTTTTACAACTTAATAGATTCACCTCGTTTCTGAAGTAGTTTGTTGAGAAAACAAACATCTTTATTGCCAAAAACTGTAATGTATGAAATAAGCTATTTCATTTCTAAGAATCAGGTGCTTTCCTACGAAGAAAGTTGAGTGCAGCAAGTTGAAACTTTCCTAGTTTGTGCAATCTAACAAGATGTGTAAATTAGTTGATTCGCCTCATATCTAAAGTAGTTTGTTTAGAAAACAAGCATCTTCATTTCAGAACCCTATACTATGTGAAAATAGCTAGTTCGGTATAGGAATCATTTGTTTCATAGGAAGAAGGTTGAGTGCAACAAGTTCAAACTTTCCTTGTTAATGTAATATAAAAAGTTGTACAACTTAGTAGCTTGGTCTCACTTCTACAGAAGTTTGTTTAGAAAATAAATATCTTCATTGCCGAACACTGTACTGTGTGAAATAAGCTAGTTCGGTCTAGGACTCAGTTGCTTTCCTACTAAGAAAGTTGAGTGCAGCAAGTTCAAACTTTCCTTGTTTGTGTAATCTAACCAGATGTACAACTTACAAGTTTCGCTTCATTTCTAAACTACTTTGTTTAGAAGAGAAACATCTTCATTGCCAAATACTGTAATGTGTGAAATAAGCTAGTACGGTTCTAGGAATCAGTTGCTTTCCTACGAAGAAGGTTGAGTGAGACAAGTTCAAACTTTCATTTTTCATGTAATCTAAAAAGATGTACAACTTAGTAGATTGGCATCATTTCTACAGTACTTTTTTAGAAAAAGTTACCTTCATTGCCGAACCCTGTACTGTGTGAAAATAGCTAGTACGTTTCTAGGAATCAGTTGCTTTCCTTCAAAGAATGTTGAGTACAGCAAGTTCAAACTTTCCTTGTTTGCGTAATCTAACAAGATGTACAACTTAGTAGATTCGCCTCATTTCTAAACTACTTTGTTGAGAAAAAAAGCAACTTCATTTCGAAATATAGTACTGTGTGAAATACGCTGTTTTGTTTCTAGGAATCAGTTGCTTTCCTGCGAAGAAGTTTGAGTGCAGAAAGTTCAAACTGTCCTAGTTTGTGTAATCTAACAAGATGTATAAATTAGTTGATTCGCCTCATTTCTACAGATGCTTGTTTAGAAAACTGACGACTTCATTGCCGAACCCTATACTGTAAGCTAGTTCAGTTCTAGGAATTAGTTGCTTTCCTACGAAGAAGGTTGAGTGCAGCAAGTTCAAACTTTCCTTCGTTGTGTAATCTAACAAAATGTACACCTTAAAGTTTTGCTTCATTTCTAAACTACTTTGTTTAGAAAACAAACGTCTTCATTGCCAAAAACTGTAATGTGTGAAATAAGCCAGCTCCATTCTAGGAATCAGTTGCTTTCCTACGAAGAAAATTGAGTGCAGAAAGTTCAAACTTTCCTTGTTAATGTAACCTAAAAACAGGTACAACTTAGTATATTGGCCCAATTTTAGAGTAGTTTGTTTAGAAAACAAACATCTTCATTGCCAAACACTGTACTGTGTGTAAAAAGCTACTTCCTTTCTAGGAATCAGTTGCTTTCTTACAAAGAAGGTTGAGTGCAGCAAGTTCAAACTTCCCTTGTTTGTGGAAGCTAACAAGATGTACAACTTACATGTTTCGATTCATTTCTAAAGTAATTTGTTTATAAAACAAACATCTTCATTGCCAAATACTATAATGCGTGAAATAAGCTATTTCGGTTCTAGGAAGCAGGTGCTTTCCAACGAAGAAGGTTGAGTGCAGCAAGTTCAAACTTTCCTTGTTAGTGTAATCTAACAAGGTGTATAAGTTAGAAGATTCACCTCATTTCTACAGTAGTTTGTTTAGAAAAGAAACATCTTCATTGCAAAACCCTATAGTGTGTGAAATAAGCTAGTTCGGTTCTAGGAATCAGTGGTTTTCCTACGAACAAGTTTGAGTGCAGCAAGTTCAAACATTCCTTGTTAATGTAATCTAAAAAGATGTACAACTTAGTAGATTGGCATCATTTCTTCAGTAGTTTGTTTAGAAAACAAACATCTTCATTCCCGAACCCTGTACTGTGTGAAAATAGGTAGTTCATTTCTAGGAATCAGTTGCTTTCCTAGGAAGAAGGTTGAGTGCAGCAAGTACAAACTTTCCTTCTTTGTGTAATCTAACAAGAGGTACAAGGAACAAGTTTTGCTTCATTTCTAAACTATTTTGTTTAGAAAACAAACATCTTCATCGCCCAACACTGTACTGTGTGAACTAAGCTAGTTCGGTTCTAGGAATCATTCGCATGCGATATGAAGAAAGTTGAGTGCAACAAGTTCAACTTTCCTTGTTAATGTAATCTAAAAAGATTTACAACTTAGTAGTTTGGCCTCATTTCTACAGCAGTTTGTTTAAAAAACAAACATCTTCATTGCCGAACAATGTACTGTGTGAAATAAGCTAGTTCGGTTCTAGGAATCAGTCTCTTTCCTATGAAGAAGGTTGATTGCAGCAAGTTGAAACATTCCTTGTTAATGTAATCTAAAAGATATACAACTTACGAGTTTCACTTCATTTCTAAACTACTTTGTTTAGAAAACAAACACCTTCATTTCCAAATATTGTACTGTGTGAAGTAAGCTGGTTCAGTTCTAGGAATCAGTTGCTTTGCTACGAAGAAGGTTGAGTGTGGCAAGTTCAAATTTTCCTTGTTTGTGTAATCTAACAAGATGTACAACTTACAAGTTTCGCTACATTTCTAAACTACTTTGTTTAGAAAACAAACATCTTCATTGCTGAACGCTGTACTGTTTGAAATAAGCTAGTACAGTTCTAGGAATCAGTTGCTTTCCTAAGAACAAGATTGAGTACACTAAGTTCAAACATTCCTTGTTAATGTAATCTAAAAAGATGTACAACTTAGTAGATTGGTGTCATTTCTACAGTAGGTTGTTTAGAAAACAAACATCGTCATTGCCGAACCCTGTACTGTGTTAAAATAGCTAGTTCATTTCTAGGAATCAGTTTCTTTCCTAAGAAGAAGGTTGAGTACAGCAAGTACAAACTTTCCTTGTTTGCGTAATCTAACAAGATGTACAACTTATTAGATTTGCCTCATTTCTAAACTACTTTGTTCAGAAAACAAACACCTTCATTGCCAAATATTGTATTGTGTGAAATAAGCTGTTTTTTGTTGTACGAATCAGTTGCTTTCCTGCGAAGAAGGTTGAGTGCAGCAAGGTCAAACTTTCCTAGTTTGTGTAATCTAATAAGATGTATAAGTTAGTTTATTCACCCCATTTCTAAAGTAGTTTGTTTAGAAAACAAATTTCTTCATTGCCAAACACTGTACTGTGTGAAATAAGCTAGTTCGATTCTGGGAATCAGTTGCTTTCCTAGGAAGAAGATTGAGTGCAGCAAGTTCAAACTTTCCTTGTTTGTGTAATCTAACAAGATGTACAACTTACACGTTTCGCTTCATTTCTAAACTACTTTATTTAGAAAACAAACATCTTCATTGCCAAAGGCTGTACTGTGTGAAATAAGCTAGTTTGGTTCTAGGAATCAGTTGCTTTCCTACGAAGAAGGTTGAGTGCAGCAAGTTCAAACTTTCCTTGTTAATGTAATCTAAAAATATGTACAACTTAGTAGATTGGCATCATTTCTACAGTAGTTTGTTTAGAAAACAAACATCTTCATTGCGAACCCTCTACTGTGTGAAAATAGCTAGTTCATCTCAAGGAATCAGTTGATTTCCTACAAAGAAGGTTGAGAGCAGCAAGTTCAACTTTCCTTTTTTGTGTAATTTAACAATATGTACAACTTATTAGATTTGCCTCATTTCCAAACTACTTTGTTTAGAAAACAATCACCTTCATTGCCAAATATTGTACTATGTGAAATAAGCTGTTTTGGTTCTAGGAATCAGTTGCTTTCCTACAAAGAAGGTTGAGTGCAGCAAGTTCAAACTTTCCTAGTTAGTATAATCAAACAAGATGTATAAGTTAGTTGATTCGCATAATTTCTATAGTAGTTTGTTTAGGAAACAAACATCTTCCTTGCCGAAACCTATACTCTGTGAAATAATCTTGTCTGGTCTATGAATCAGTTGCTTTCCTATCAAGAATGTTGAGTCCAAAAAGTTCAAACTTTCCTTGTTAATTTAATCTAAAAAGATATACATCTTAGTAGATTGGCCTCATTTCTACAGTCGCTTGTTTAGAAAACAAACATCTTCATTGCTGAACACTGTACAGTATGAAATAAGGTAGTTCGGTTCTAGGAATCAGTTGCTTTCCTACGAAGATGGTTGAGTGCAGCAAGTTCAAACTTTCCTGCTTGTTAATCGAACAAGATGTACAACTTACAAGTTTCGCTTCATTTCTAAACTACTTTCTTTAGAAAAGAAATATCTTCATTGCCAAACACTATAATGTGTGAAATAAGCTAGTTCGGTTCTAGGAATTAGTTGCTTTTCTACAGAGATGGTTGAGTTCAGCATGTTCAAAGTTTCCTTGTTAATGTAATCTAAAAAGATGTACAACTTAATAAATTCACATCATTTCTAAAGTAGTTTGTTGAGAAAGCAAACATCTTCATTGCCGAATACTGTACTGTGTGAAATAATTAGTTCAGTTTTAGGAATCGGTTGCGTTGCTATGAAGAAGGTTGAGTGCAGCAAGTTCAAACTTTCCTTGTTAATGTATTCTAAAAATATGTACAACTTAGTAGATTGGCGTCATTTCCACAGTAGTTTGTTTATAAAACAAACATCTTCATTGCCGAACCCTCTACTGTGTGAAAATAGCTAGTTCGTTTCAAGGAATCAGTTGCTTTCCTGCGAAGAAGGTTGAGTGAAGCAAGTTCAAACTTTCCTTGTTTGATAATATAACAAGATGTACAACTTATTAGATTCACCTCATTTCTAAACTACTTTGTTTAGAAAACAAACACCTTCCTTGCCAAATACTGTACTGTGTGAAATAAGCTGTTTCAGTTCTAGGAATCAGTTGCTTTCCTACGAAGAAGGTTGAGTCCAGCAAGTTCAAACTTTCCTAGTTTGTGTAATCTAACAAGAGGTTTAAGTTAGTATATTCTCCTCATTTCTAAAGTAGTTTGTTTGGAAAACAAACATCTTCATGCGGAACCCTATACTGTGTGAAATAAGCTAGTTCGGTTCTAGGAATCATTTGCTTTCCTACGAAGAAGGTTGAGTGCAACAAGTTCAAACTTTCCTACTTAATGTAACGTAAAAAGATGTACAACTTAGTAGATTGGCCTCATTTCTAAAGTAATTTGTTTAGAAAACAAACATCTTCATTGCCAAACACTGTACTGTGTGAAATAAGCTAGTTCGGTTTTGGAATCAGTTGCTTTCCTATGAAGTATGTTGAGTGCACCAAATTCAAACTTTCCTAGTTTGTATAATATAACAAGATGTATAACTTACAAGTTTCGGTTCATTTCTAAACTAATTTGTTTAGAAAGCAAACATATTCATTGCCAAACACTGTAGTGTGTGAAATAAGCTAGTTCAGTTCTAGGAATCAGTAGCTTTTCTACGAAGAAGGTTGAGTGCAGCAAGTTCAAACTTTCCTTGTTAATGTAATCTAAAAAAAGGTACAACTTAGTAGATTGCCGTCATTTCTACAGTAGTTCGTTAAGAGTCAGACATCTTCATTGCCGAACACTGTACTGTGTGAAATAAGCTAGTTCGGTTCCAGTATTCAGTTGCTTTCCTACGAAGAAGGTTGAGTGCATCCAGGTCAAGCTTTCCGTGTTTGTGTAATGTAACAAAATGTACAACTTACAAGTTTCACTTCATTTCTAAACTACTTTGTTTAGAAAACAAACATCTTCATTGCCAAATATTGTACTGTGTGAAATAAGCTGTTTTGGTTCTAAGAATCAGTTGCTTTCCTACGACGAAGGTTAAGTGCAGCAAGTTCAAACTGTCCTACTTTGTGTAGTCTAACAACATGTATAATTTAGTTGATTCGCCTCATTTGCAAAGTAGTTTGTTTAGAAAACAAACATCTTCATTGCCGAACCATATACTGAGTGAAATAAGCTATTTCGGTCTAGGAATCATTTCCTTTCCTACAAAGAAGGTTGAGTGCTACAAGTTCAAGCTTTCCTTGTTAATGTAATCTTAGAAGATGTACAACTTAGTAGATTGGCCTCAATTCTACACTAATTTGTTTACAAAACAAACATCTTCATTGCCGTACACTGTACTGTGTGAAATAAGCTAGTTCGGTTCTAGGAATTAGTTGCTTTCCTAGGAAGAAGGTTGAGTGCAGCAAGTTCAAACTTTCCTTATTTGTGAAATCTAACAAGATGTACAACTTACAAGTTTCCCTTCTTTTCTATACTACTTTGTTTAGAAAACAAACATCTTCATTGCCAAACACTGAAGTGTGTGAAATAAGCTACTTAGGTTCTAGGAATCAGTTGCTTTCCTACGAAGAAGGTTGAGTGCAAAAAGTTCAAACTTTCCATGTTAATGTAATCTAAAAAAAATGTACAACATAGTAGATTGCCGTCATTTCTACAGTAGTTTGTGTACAAAACAAACAACTTCATTGCCGAATCCTTTACTGTGTGAAAATAGCTAGTTCGTTTGTAGGAATCAGTTGTTTTCCTACGAACAAGGTTGAGTGCAGCAAGTTCAAACTTTCCTTCTTTGTGTAATCTAATAAGATGTACAACTTATGAGATTCACCTAATTTCTAAAGTGCTTTATTTAGAAAGCAAACACCTTCATTACCAAATATTGTACTGTGTAAAATAAGCTGTTTCAGTTCTAGGAATGAGTTGCTTTCCTATGACGAAGGTTGAGTGAGGCAAGTTCAAACTTTCCTAGTTTGTGTAATCTAACAGCATGTATAATTTTGTTGAATCGCCTCATTTCCAAAGTAGTTTGTTTAGCAAACAAACATCTTCATTGCCAAACCATATACTGAATGAAATAAGCTAGTTCTGTCTAGGAATCATTTGCTTTCCTACGAAGAAGGTTGAGTGCAGCAAGTTCAAACTTTCCTAGTTTGTGTAATCTAACAAGATGTATAAGTTAGTTGATTCGCCTCATTTCTAAAGTAGTTTGTTTAGAAAAAAAAATCTTCATTGCCGAACCCCATACTGTGTGAAATAAGCTAGTTCAGTCTAGGATTTAGGTGCTTTCCTACGAAGGAAGTTGAGTGCAACAAGTTCAAACTTTCCTTGTTAATGTAATCTAAAAAGATGTACAACTTAGTATATTGGCCTCATTTCTACAGTAGGTTGTTTAAAAAACAAACATTATCATTGCCGAACACTATACTGTGCGAAATAAGCTAGTTCGTTTCTAGGAATCAGTTGATTTCCTATGAAGAAGGTTGTGTGCAGCAAGGTCAAACTTTCCTTGTTTGTGTAATCTAACAAGATGTATGAGTTAGTTGATTTGCCTCATTTCTAAAGTAGCTTGTTTATAAAACAAACATCCTCATTGCCAAAGCCTATACTTTGTGAAATAAGCTAGTTCGGTCTAGGAATCCATTGCTTTCCTACGAAGAAGGTTGAGTGCAATAAGGTCAAACTTTCCTTGTTAATGTAATCTGAAAAGATGTACAATTCAGTAGAATGGCCTCATTTCTGCAGTAGGTTGTTTAGAAAACAAACATCTTCATTCCCAAATACTGTACTGTGTGAATAAGCTGGTTTGGTTCTTGGAATCAGTTGCTTTCCTACGAAGAAGGTTGAGTGCAACAAGTTCAAACTTTCCTTGTTTGTGTAACCTAACAAGATGTACAACTTACAAGCTTAGCTTCATTTCAAAACTACTTTGTTTAGAAAACAAATATCATCATTGCTGAACGCTGTACTGTGTGGAATAAGCTATTTCGGTTCTATGAATCAGTTGCTTTCCAAAGAAGAAGGTTGAGTGCAGCAAGTTCAAACTTTCCTTGTTAATGTAATCTAAAAAAATGTACAACTTAGTAGATTGCCGTCATTTCTACAGTAGTTTGTGTCGAAAACAAACATCTTCATTGCCGAATCCTTTACTCTGTGAAAATAGCTAATTCGATTGTAGGAATCAGTTGTTTTCCTACGAACAAGGTTGAGTGCAGCAAGTTCAAACTTTCCTTGTTTGTGTAATCTAATAAGATATACAATTTATTAGATTCGCCTCATTTCTAAACTGCTTTGTTTAGATAATAAACACCTTCATTGCCAAATTGTACCGTGTGAAATAAGCTGTTTTTGTTCTAAGAATCAGTTGCTTTCCTACGACGAAGATTGAGTGCAGCAAGTTCAAACTTTCCTGGTTAATGTAATGTGAAAAGATGTACAACTTAGTAGATTGGCCTCATTTCTACAGTAGTTTGTTTAGAAAACAAACATCTTCATTGCCGTACACTGTACTGTGTGAAATAAGCTAGTTTGGTTCTCGGAATCAGTTGCTTTCCTACTAAGAAGGTTGAGTGCAGCAAGTTAAAACTTTCCTTGTTTCTGTAATCTAACAAGATGTACACTTACAAGTTTCTCTTCATTTCTAAACTACTTCGTTTAGAAAACGAACATCTTCATTGCCAAACACTGTAATGTGTGAAATAAGCTAGTTCCGTTCTAGCAAACAGTTCCTTTCCTACAAAGAAGGTTGAGTGTAGCAAGTTCAAAATTTCCTAGTTTGTGTAATCTAACAACATGTATGAGTTAGTTGATTCGCCTCCTTTCCAAAGAAGTTTGTTTAGAAAACAAACATCTTCATTGCCGAACCCGATACTGTGTGAAATAAGCCAGTTTGGTCTAGGAATCAGGTGCTTTCCTACAAAGAAGGTTGAGTGCAACAAGTTCAAACTTTCCTCGTTAATGTAATTTAAAGATGTACAACTTTAAAAAGGTCCCTTTAACCTTAAGTATTCTTTTCTTTTCTTCCCCGTGAAGTGAGGCGAGCTTAGGTAGCTACCATCTTCAAATTGGAAAGGAATCAGTTAAGTTAGCCCTATTCGCAGATGACATGATTCTATAAATAAGTGACCCGAGAACTTCCATCCCCAAACTCTTAAAGGTGATTATCACCTTCAGCAAAGTAGCAGGATACAAAATCAATGCACAGAAATCAGTAGCCTTTTTGTATGCAAAGGACAAAGAGACAGAAAAAGAAATAGCTAACATCATCCCATTTTCAATTGCAAGTAAGAAAATAAAATACCTTGGAATAACATTAACTAAGGAAGTGAAAGACCTATACAATGAAAACATAAAATCTCTCAAAAAAGAAATTGAGGAGGTCCTACAAAAATGGAAAGACCTCCCATGCTCCTGGATTGGTAGAATTAACATTGTGAAAATGGCAATTTTACCAAAAGCACTTTATAGATTCAATGCAATGCTGATAAAAATCCCAACTTCCTTCTTCAATGAGATAGAAAAAAGTATCTCAAAATTCATACGGAAAGCCAGAAGGCCTCGGATATCCAAGCTCATCCTCAGCAAAAGAAACACCTCTGGAGGCATCACCATACCTGATCTAAAGTTATACTACAAAGCCATTGTAATAAAAACAACCTGGTACTGGCACAAAAACAGGAATATAGACCAATGGAACAGAATTGAAGATCCAGAATTTGGGTCAAGAAACTACAGCTACTTGATATTTGACAAAGGCCATAGCAATGTAGAATGGAAAAAGGACAGCATCTTCAACAAATGGTGCTGGACAAACTGGACAACCATATGTAGGAAAATGAAACTCGACCCACACATCTCTCCATGCACAAAAATTAAGTCCAAATGGATAAAAGACCTTAATATAAAACCAGAAACTCTGCTACTACTGGAAGAAAAAATAGGAGGAACCTTCCATGATATAAGAGTGGGAAAAGATTTCCTGAACAAAACCTCAGCAGCTCAGGAAATTAAACAATCACTCAACCATTGGGATCTCATGAAGCTGAAAAGCTTTTTCACTGACAAAAATATAATAACCAAAGCCAGCAGAAAACCCACAGAATGGGAGAAAATTTTCACCAGCTATACAACTGACAAAGGCCTAATTTCTAGAATCTACAAAGAACTCCAAAACCTAAACAATAAATCACCAAACAACCCACTCACAAAGTGGGGCAGAGAACTGCACAGGGAGTTCTCAGAGGAAGAAATACAAATAGCAAACACACATTAAAGAAAATGTTCAACATCCCTAATCATCAGGGAAATGCAAATTAAAACAACTATGAGATTCCACCTTACCCCAGTAAGGATGGCTAACATTAAAAAAAACAATGAAAACAAATGCTGGCGAGGCTGTGGAGAAATAGGAACAAGTCTTCACTGTTGGTGGGAATGTAAAATGGCTCAACCACTATGGAAAGCTACATGGAGACTATTGAAAAAGATGCCTATAGACTTACCAATGGATCCAGTTATTCCCTTATTGGGCATTTACCCTTAAGGCCCCAAGCCTCAGATCAGAAACATTTGCTCAACCATGTCTATAGCTGCTCAATTCATAATAGCAAAGAGCTGGAATCAACCCAGGTGTCCATCACTAGATGAATGGATAACAAAGATGTGGTATATCTATACTATGGAATTCTACGTAGCAGTAAGGAAAGATGAAATAAGGAAATTTGAAAAAAAATGGTCAAACATGGAACAGATCATCCTAAGTGAGCTCACCCAAGCACAAAAAGATAATCGTCGCATGGTCGCATTTATCTGTCGCCCCTAACCGGATTCTACGTGACATGTGGCCAAACCTAATAAACACTCTGAGGACGAGACAAGAAGGAGGGTAGGATGGTGGGAGGGTAATGGTGGGAGGGAATCAGAACGTGGGAGGGAGGACAAGGGGGGGATACAAATTGGGACCCAAAAGGGAAAAATACTACAAAACCCTTTTCTCTGAACAACGGGCTAAAACAGTGATCCTTCAGCAGGCCTACAGAGGGAATACTCGAACCACAGGAACCTGGAGAGTACATGATGAAGGCCAACTTTAATCTTGTCCTGCTTCTCTTTCTCTTCTCTGTCTCTCCCTCCCTCTCTCTCTCTCTGTCTCTCCCTCTCCTCTCTATACTCACTTTCTCTTTTACATTATATATCTTTTTCCTCCCTCACCTTCCTTGGTGCAGACTTATAACTCCCAGTGCCAGCAAGGGGTTAACTTCCACAATGAGCTGTTGATCTGAAACACCTACAAGTTTTCCCAAAAAAGACAGACTTCTGTCAGAGTACTTGGTGACCCACCAAAGGTTAATGGTAAGACCCTACTGTTGAAGACAGCATACGTGTGTGAGACCAAACACAGAGAGACCTGGCCAGAATCTGGAAGAAGGTCAGTCCCCAGACAGTTAGCTAGTCTAGTACCAGAGGGTGCTACACGAGCAACTGGGGGAAAATGTCTGACATTGGTCCAAACAACTTGCAGTCTAAGATACCCAGCAGGAAACAATCTGATGTAATGCTCATACAAGTGCTGTAGTGGCAAACAGCCATGGTGGGTAACCAACTGCTCTTGATTTGGCTAATAAATCCATTAAGTGGAATGGAACACATTGCTGGAACTGGGAAATAAGTCAAAGCCATGTACAAAAAATGAGCTCAGTCTCGAAAATCTAGAGGCCACCAAATGTGGGCTAGAAGAGAGCCAATGCATATAAAGTTCCCTCCAAAACATATATGGTTATCCCTTCTATCTAGTACTAACTTCTCTCTCCGTTGGAGAATTTGCTTATCTCTTTTCAGGTGGACAACAAACCTGAAATGAGGATCAGCTAACTGTAGAGAGCTGCGAGGCGCCGCGCCTTAAAGATGGCGCTGGCTTCCGCCTTCCGCCTTCCCGATGGCGAGTGCTCTCCTGGATAAACAAGTCCTTATTTGGTTTGGGCTGTGATCTATGCTTGCCTCCGCATATGTGGACCTATCTGCATTCACCACGTGGCTTACCAGGGTTGGCTGGTCAAAGGCTTCTTAAGCTTTGGGCGGGCTTTTCCCCGGGTCAGAAGATTGTTCAAGGTTCCTGAATAAACTGCTGAAAGAAGAGTCCGAGAGTTGCGTCTTCCTTGCTGGTCGAGGCAGTCGCGACAAGTGGTGGCCCGTACGGGGAAGCCAATCAGAGAGGGACTCAGAACTTTCTGCAGTCAGGGCAGTGCACTGGTAAGTTCCCAGGTAAGGTGGGAATCCGCGACAAAAGCAGGTATTTTGCTCCTCTCGGTAGAAAAAGAGGGAGCAGGAAGGGTTCGCGGTGTAGCGAACCGAAAGTAAAAGTTTTAAAAGAATTTTTTGCAAGTTTAGCCATGGGCGTTTCTCATTCGCACCCAATTTTTTTGGCTCTTAATGAGCTGCTTCGTTCAAAAAACTTAAAGATAAAGGGGAGTACCCTGGAGAGGTTCCTGGAGGAATGTGATGCCATAGCCCCTTGGTTTGCGCGCTCTGGAAGTCTTACAATCCCTTCATGGGAAAAATTGGGTGAAGATCTTGATTTTGCAGCAGACCAAGGCACGCTTAAGGGCGGGGTAAGATCGATCTGGAGGTTAGTGAGGAACTGCCTCGAGGACCAACAATGCAGTGAGGCAGTGGAAAATGGACAGGTGGCCTTAGAGATGCTACAGGAAGAAAGGTCGGAACAGGCAAACAGTGAAAAAGAGGCAAAAACAAAGAACAACTTATATCCAACACTTGAGCTAGAAGATTCAGAGTCTACGGATTCTGAAGAGGAGCTGCAGGCTCTCATAGAACAAATGGAAAGATCAAAATTAAGAAAAAGGGAGAAAAAGAGAGAGAGGGGGGATCCCGGAAGTGGAGACTACTGCGGAACGTCTCAATGCAAAGTTATGCCGTCCGCCCCCCCCTGTACCCAGAGGGATGGGGTAGCGACTCGGGGCTTTCTTTTTGTCCAGAAGGAACGTCTCAATGCAAAGTTATGCCGTCTGCCCCCCCTCCATACCCAGAGGGACGGGGTAGTGGCACGGGGCGTTCTTTTCGTCCGGAAGTCTGGAAAGCGGTGAGGAAGGAGCTACAGTTAGCCTACCCAGTATTTCAGGATCAACAAGGGAATAGATATGAGGAGCCACTAGACTTTAAAGTAGTTAAGTCTTTAGCTGAATCCGTGAGAACTTATGGGATTACAGCCTCCTTTACCGTGGCTCAAGTGGAAGCATTGCAAAGACACTGCATGACACCTAGTGACTGGTCAGGGTTAGCGCGCGCCTGCCTGAGTCCAGGCCAATATTTAGACTGGAAAGCGTTCTTAATTGAGTACACTAATGAAGAGGCTGCCGCTAATCAGGCTGCAGGAAACCCGGCCTGGGACAGATATATGCTGTTGGGACAGGGACGTTTTGCTAATCAGCAGACAGGACAAATTTATAGGATATCCATTAAAGCATGGAAGTCTCTGCCCAACAAAGGGGAAGTGAGCGGCAACCTTACTAAGATTCTACAGGGTTCTATGGAACCATTCTCAGACTTTGTTGCTCGCATGGTGGAAGCCGCAGGGAGAGTGTTTGGGGATCCTGACACAGCTATGCCTTTGATTAAACAACTTGTTTATGAACAATGCACCAAAGAATGCAGGGCCGCTATTACTCCCTATAAGAGTAAAGGCTTGGAGGTATGGATGAAAGTCTGCAGAGAGTTGGGAGGGCCATTGACCAATGCTGGCCTCGCAGCCACCATGGTTCAGTTAACTCAAAATAAAAGAGGAAACTCAGGGGCTTGCTTTAAATGTGGTAAAACAGGGCATATAAAGTGACATTGCCCTGAAAGAGGAAGTATAGCTAAGGCAGAAGAAGGACAACGCCCCAGGCAACCTGGCCTATGTCCTAAAAGTAAGAAGGGAAAACACTGGGCGAATGAGTGCTGCTCAGTGAAGGACATTAATGGGCAGCCTTTAACTCAAGGTTATGATGGTGCTCGTCCAAAAAACGGCCAGCGGGGCCCCCGCCCTCAGGGCCCACAAATATATGGGGCAATGGAGAATCAGGACAGGGAGCAGAGCCAAGAGAGGTGGCCGACTCTTCGTCATCCCAAAGACCGCGGAGAGCCACTGCAGGTTCAGCAGGATTGGACATCCGTTCCACCTCCCAACTCGTATTAACTCCTTAGATGGGGGTCCAATTAATAGAATCAGATTTTAAAGGACCCCTTGAGCCAGGCACTGTTGGGTTGCTCTTAGGAAGGTCATCATCAGCGCTGAGAGGACTCAGAATCCACCCAGGAGTTATTGACCCAGATTATGTTGGGGTCGTGAAAATCATGGTGGAGTCCCCTAAGGGGATCTCAGCCATTTCCCCCGGAGATAGGATAGCCCAATTGATACTTTTGCCTAGTTTGCATGATCGCCTCCCCGCGCAGTCCAGAGAGAGAGGAAAAGGAGGGTTTGGATCCACGGGGACCGACTTAACATTCCTGTCTTCGGAATTGGATCAGAGACCAGTTTTAGAACTTGTTGTGGATGGTAAAAGGATTTTAGGCTTGCTGGATACAGGTGCAGATAGAAGCATTATTGCCAAGAAAGATTGGCCTACTGGCTGGCCTATACAGACATCTTCTCAGACTTTGCAAGGTCTGGGTTATGCTAAGGCGCCAGACATTAGTGCAAGGCAGTTACAATGGAAGGATGGGGAGGGACACTCGGGAGTTGTGCAACCCTATGTGTTGGAACTTCCTGTTTCCCTGTGGGGCAGAGACCTTTTGAAAGATATGGGTTTTAGATTGAGAAATGACTATTCTCCTACCTCTCAGAGGATAATAAGGGATATGGGTTATCATCCTAATTTTGGCCTGGGAAAATTTTTGCAAGGAAGAAAGGACCCCATTGCAACTCAGCAAAGAAGTGCTAGGCAAGGCCTGGGTTTTTCCTAGGGGCCACTGAGGAGGGTATTCCTATCACCTGGATGACTGAGGAGCCGGTGTGGGTTCCTCAGTGGCCGTTGTCCTCTGAGAAGTTAAAAGCTACAAAACAACTTGTGACTGAGCAATTATCCCTAGGGCACATCAAGCCGTCAGTGTCACCATGGAATACACCCATTTTTGTAATTAAGAAAAAATCTGGAAAATGGCGCCTACTGCAGGATTTGAGAGCAATCAATAGTCAAATGCAAATTATGGGCCCGGTGCAGCGAGGCTTACCGCTGCTATCATCATTGCCGGCTTCTTGGCACATAATTGTCATTGATATAAAAGACTGTTTTTTCTCCATTCCCTTATATAGCAAAGACTGTGAGAGATTTGCTTTTACTGTCCCATCTTGTAATCACGAAAAGCCAGATCAGAGGTTTGAATGGGTGGTGTTGCCCCAAGGCATGGCCAATAGCCCCACCATGTGTCAGCTTTATGTAGGGGAAGCTATAAAACCATTAAGGGAAAAATTTCCCACCTTAAGATGCATTCATTATATGGATGACATCTTATTGGCTGCAAAGAAAGAACTGATGTTAGAACAGGCCTATATATATTTAGTTAAATTACTTGGAAGGAAGGGGTTGTTTATAGCTCCTGAAAAGGTTCAGAAGGATAAAGTTGTAAATTATTTAGGAGCTAAGATTAGTGAGAAACAGATTATTCCACAAAAGGTAGAGTTAAGAAAAGATAATCTGAAAACCCTAAATGACTTTCAAAAGCTGTTAGGAGATATAAATTGGATTAGATGTTATTTAAAATTACCAAATTATGAATTAAAACCTTTGTATAATGTTTTGAATGGAGATTCTGCCCTAGATTCTCCTAGACATCTAACTGTAGAAGCAAGAAAGGCTTTACAGAAGGTAGAAGAAAGATTACAGAACGCCTTTTTGCAGAGGTTTACAGAAGGTCAAAATATTGTTATGTGCATTCTTCCTACATATTATCAACCCACAGGCTTGCTATGGCAAGAGAGACCGCTACTTTGGATTTATCCTAAAATATCTCCTGCTAGATCTATTGAATATTATCCTACTGCGGTGGCTACATTGGCTTTGAATGGAATCCAACAATGTTTGCAATATTTTGGAGTTACTCCAAAAATGGTTATAGTGCCCTATTCCAGCCATCAAGTTAAAATTCTTTGTGCCACAGTAGATGATTGGGCCATTTTACAATGTGGATTTGATGGCCATATAGACAATCATTACCTAAGCATCCTTTGTTAGGATTTTTCAAAGAGCATCCTGTTATTTTTCCCAAAATGACATCATCAGTTCCCCTTCCAAATGCGGTGAATATATTCACAGATGGCTCTAAGACAGGCTGTGGGGTCTATATGATAGATGGATATGAGCCCGTTATGCATCAGTTTCAGCCTGGCTCCCCTCAGATTGTGGAGTTGAAAATAGTTGTAGAAGTTTTTAAAGCCTGTCCTTTTGAGTTTAATTTGCTGTCTGATTCTGTTTATGTTGTAAATGCTCTTAAGATTATAGAGGTAGCCGGACCAATTAAAACTACCAGTCCAGTTTGTCTTTTATTTCAACAATTACAAAATCTGATTTGGCAAAGAAGATGTTGCTTTTTCATACAGCATGTTCGAGCTCATTCAGGTCTTCCAGGCCCTTTGAGTGAAGGTAATGATAAAGTGGATCAATGGACTAGGATGGAATGCATATTTTTGAGTTCCACCTTGGAAAAGGCAAGGAATTTTCATAAGACTTTTCATGTAAATGCTAGAGCATTACAACAAAAATTTCATCTTTCTCGAGCAACTGAAAACAGATAATGGACCAGCCTATACGGCTCGGAGCTTTGCCTTCTTTTGCCAACAGATGGCAGTACAGCTCCTCCATGGCTTGCCATATAACCCTCAAGGCCAAGGCATTGTGGAAAGGGCTCATTGCACTCTGAAAGAGTGCTTATTAAAACAAAAAGGGGGAATAGGCCACGGCCGCACCCCTAAGGAAAGACTTTCCCTTGCCCTATTTACTATTAATTTTTTAAATTTGGATGCTCAAGGCCGATCTATGGCTGATAGGCATCACGATGGCCATGGATCAGTTAAGGGGATGGTTAAATGGAAGGATATTCTGACAGGCCAATGGCGTGGGCCTGATCCTGTGCTAACATGGGCACGAGGTTCTGTTTGTGTTTTCCCACAGGACCAACAAGATCCGGTGTGGGTGCCAGAACGCCTAATTAGAAAAAAACAAAATGAAGAGCGTCATGACTGTCATTGTGATGACTCTCCTGCTCTTTCCTATGATGATTCAGTTGGGGATGGCAGCGCAGAGATGGGGAATTCTGTCAGTGTTCCCGAAATCAATGCCGGTGATGTATAATGCTCAAGTTTTTCCTCGCTTTTTTGCTAGCAATAGGAGCTTAGGTGTTGCATATTTGCCCTTCGATGAAGAGATAAGCCCTATAGAAGGGAATAGGAGCATATATTTAAAAGGTAGCTTATGCTTTGCTTTGATTAAAAATATTAGTGAAGAATTTCCTTGTGTGCAACTCTATTGCTTAGGCCCCGGAGAGACTTTGGCATTACAGTTGCCATTGTGGCTGCCATTTCCCTCGCAGCTGTTGGGGCTACAGTGTCTGCTGTTGCCTTGTCTAACACAGTCAAGACTGCCTCTGCTTTGAATAACCTATCAGCTAATGTGGCTCATGCCTTAGATTTACAAACATCCCTTAATTCTCAAATAAAAGGAGGGTTGATGATTTTCAATCAGCGCATCGACCTGGTTCAAGAACAAGTAGATACACTTTGGCAGTCGGCACAGTTAGGCTGTGAATGGAAAATGCAGGGTGTGTGTGTGACATCTGTTCAATATATAAATTATACTAGGGCTGCAAATTTATCCAGATCTTTGTCTAGTTTTCTATTACAGAATTGGTTGCTTGAATTTGAAGATACCTTAAAAGAATTGAGGCTGGCTGTAGTTAATGTGAATTGTACCCACATGGACCTCTCTTTTGCATCCGGATTGTCATCTTGGCTGATCTCCGCTATGAATCATCTGAAGGAGTGGGCGGGTTTGGGGGCTTTAGCAGGCCTTCTGTTACCGGTCTCTCTGGTTTGCTTGTGGTGTCTGTGTAAAATCAGGGTCACGCAACAACGGGATGCGGCTATGATCATTCAAGCCTTTACTGCCATAGAGGCTGCACAGTCCCCCTAAGTCTGGCTGGCTACAATTAAAAGTTAATCTTCTTCCTGCTCAGGTTGCGAGGCTAAGCACTGCACTCTGGGTTAGCCCTAAAACTCCAGAGAAGAGCATGTTTGATTGCATGCGGGTTGATGCCCCAGATCCCGCCTCTGAGGAAAAGGCATCAAGGTTGCGAAAAATACGCATCATCAGAGATCAGACCTCTACTCTTACCTGTGGCTTGTTTTAAAACATAAAAGGGGGAACTGTAGAGAGCTGCGAGGTGCCGCGCCTTAAAGATGGCGCTGGCTTCCGCCTTCCGCCTTCCCGATGGCGAGTGCTCTCCTGGATAAACAAGTCCTTATTTGGTTTGGGCTGTGATCTACACTTGCTGCCGCATATGTGGACCTATCTGCATTCACCACGTGGCTTACCAGGGTTGGCTGGTCAAAGGCTTCTTAAGCTTTGGGCGGGCTTTTCCCCGGGTCAGAAGATTGTTCAAGGTTCCTGAATAAACTGCTGAAAGAAGAGTCCGAGCGTTGCATCTTCCTTGCTGGTCGAGGCAGTCACGACAGCTAACCACACCTCGCCAGCTGAATCCATAGAACAACGCAGGGGAAGGGCAAGAATACAGCGCTCAAGGCGATCACAACACCAGAAAAAGGCTGAAGGAGATAAACACAGAGAACATCCAACTCCAATCATAAGCCAGATATCCAGAGACACAGAGGCTCCCAAAACCTCATCAAGGAAGCAGAACTAAAATGACCCCAATGTGGCTCAGGGAAACTCACGGAAGAGGGGGTGGAAAGATTGTTAGAGTCACAAGTTGGGGCATTATGCACAGAGATTGGGGCCTATCCACCAGAACGCTTGAGCAAACTCACAATGCATGATACACATTCCCCATTGATGAGGGCCCCTTTGAAAGTGGGAGGAAAGGGAGGAGGACAATGGAACCAATTCTATGAATGTAAAATCAGAATAATATAAATAAAAAATATATACTGATTAAAAAAACAATAATAAATAAAAATAAATAAATAAAACAAACAAAAAAATGTACAACTTAGTAGATTGGTCTCATTTCTACAGTAGGTTGTTTAAAAAACAAACATCTTCATTGCTGAACACTATACTGTGTGAAATAAGCTGGTTTGTTTCTAGGAATCAGTTGATTTCCTATGAAGAAGGTTGTGTGCAGCAAGTTCAAACTTTCCTTGTTTGTGAAATCTAACAAGATGTATGTGTTAGTTGATTTGTCTCATTTCTAAAGTAGCTTGTTTATAAAACTAACATCTTCATTGCTGAAGCCTATACTGTGTGAAATAAGCTAGTTCGGTCTAGGAATCAGTTGCTTTCCTACGAAAAAGGTTGAGTGCAATAAGTTCAAACTTTCCTTGTTAATGTAATCTAAAAAGATGTACAACTTAGTAGAATGCCCTCATTTCTACAGTAGGTTGTTCAGAAAACAAACACCTTCATTCCCGAACACTGTACTCTGTGAAATAAGCTGGTTCGGTTCTGAGAATCAGTTGCTTTCCTACGAAGAAGGTTGAGTGCAGCAAGTTCAAACTTTCATTGTTTGTGTGATCTAACAAGATGTACAACTCATTTGATCCGCCTCATTTCTAAGCTACTTTGTTTAGATAACAAACACCTTCATTGGCAAATATTGTACTGCGTCAAATAAGTTCTTTTGGTTCTAGGAATCAGTTACTTTCCTGCGAAGAAGGTTGAGTGCAGCAAGTTCAAACTTTCCTAGTTTGCCTAATCTAACAGGATGTATAAGTTAGTTGATTCGCCTCATTTCTACAGTAGTTGTTTAGAAAACAACCATCTTCATTGCCGAACCCTATAATGTGTGAAATAAACTAGTTCGGTCTAGGAATCAGTTGCTTTCCTACGAAGAAGGTTGAGTGCAACAAGTTCAAACTTTCCTTGTTAATGTAATCTAAAAAGATGTACAACTTAGTAGATTGGCCTCATTTCTACAGTAGTTTGTTTAAAAAACAAACATCTTCATTGCCGAACACTGTACTGTGTGAAATAAGCTAGATGGATTCTAGGAATCGGTTGCTTTCCGACGAAGAAGGTTGTGTGCAGCAAGTTCAAACTTTCATTCTTTTTATACACTAACAAGATGTACAACTTACAAGTATCGCTTCATTTCTAAACTACTTTGTTTAAAAAACAAACATGTTCATCGCCGAACATTGTACTGTGTGAAATAAGCTATTTCGGTTTGAGGAATCAGTTGTTTTCCTACGAAGAAGGTTGAGTGCAGCAAGTTCAAACTTTCCTAGTTGGTATAATCTAATACGATGTACAAGTTATTAGATTTCCCTCATTTCTACACTAGCTTGTTTACAAAACATCCATGTTCATTGCTGAACCCTATACTGTGTGAAATAAGGTATTTGGTCTAGGAAGCAGTTGCTTTCCTACGAAGAAGGTTGAGTGCAACAAGTTCAAACTTTCCTTGTTAATGTAATCTAAAAAGATGTAAAACTTAGTCGCTTGGCCTCATTTCTACAATAGCTTGTTTAGAAAACAAACATCTTCATTGCTGAACACTGTACTCTGTAAAATAAGCTAGTTCGGTCTAGGAATCAGTTGCTTTCCTACGAAGAAGGTTGAGTGCAGCAAGTTCAAACTTTCCCTCTTTGTGTAATCTACCAAGATTTACACCTTACAACTTTCCCTTCGTTTCTAAACTATTTTGTTTAGAAAAGAAACATCTTCATTGCCAAATAATGTAATGTGTGAAATAAGCTAGTTCCATTCTAGGAATCAGTAGCTTTTCTACAGAGATGGTTGAATGCAACAAGTTCATTCTTTCCTTTTTATTGTAATCTAAAAAGATGTACAACTTAATAGATTCACCTCATTTCTAAAGTGGTTTGTTGAGAAAACAAACATCTTCATTCCAAACACTGTACTGTGTGACATGAGCTAGTTCGGTTCTAGGAATCAGTTGCTTTCTTACGAAGAAGGTTGAGTGCAGCAAGTTCAAAGTTTCCTTGTTTTTGTAATCTAACAAGATGTACAACATACAAGTTTCACTTCATTTCTAAACTACTTTGTTTAGAAAACAAACATCTTCATCGCCGAACACTGTATTGTGTAAAATGAGCTAGTTCGGTTCAAGGAAACAGTTCTTTTCCTATGAAGAAGGTTGAGTGCAGTAAGTTCAAACTTCCCTTGTTAATGTAATGTATAAAGATGTACAACTTAGTAGATTGGCATCCTTTCCTCAGTAGTTTGTTTAGAATACAAACATCTTCATTGCCAAACCTTGTATTATGGGAAAATAGCTAGCTCGTTTCTCTGAATCAGTTGCTTTCCTACGAAGAAGGTTGAGTGCAGGAAGTTCAAACTTTCTTTGTTTGTGTAATCTAACAAGATGCACAACTTAATAGATTCGCGTCATTTCTAAACTACTTTGTTAGGTAAACAAACTCCTTCATTGCCAAATATTGTACTCTGTGAAATAAGCTGTTTCGGTTCTAGGAATCAGTTGCTTTCCTACGAAGAAGGTTGAGTTCAGCAAGTTCAAACTTTCCTAGTTTGTGTAATCTAACAAGTTGTATAAGATTGTTGATTCGCCTCCTTTCTAAAGTAGTTTGTTTAGAAAACAAACATCTTTATTGCCGAACCATATACTGTGTGAAATAAGCTAGTTCGGTCTAGGAATCAGTTGCTTTCCTACGAAGAAGACTGAGTGCAGCAAGGTCAAACTTTCCTTGTTTGTGTAATCTAGCAAGATGTACACCTTACAAGTTTCGCTTCATTTCCAAACTACGTTGTTTAGAACACAAACATCTTCATTCCCTAAAGCTGTACTGTGTGAAATAAGCTAGTTCGGTTCTAGTAATCATTTGCTTTCCTACGAAGAAGGTTGTTTGCAGCAAGTTCAAACTTTCCTTGTTAATGTAATCTAAAAAGATGTACAACTTATTAGATTGGCGTCATTCCTACAGTAGTTTGTTTTGAAATCAAACGTCTTCATTTCCGAACCCTGTACTGTGTGAAAATAGCTAGTCCGTTTCGAGAAATCAGTTGCTTTCCTATGAAGAAGGTTGAGTGCAGCAAGTTCAAACTATCATTGTTTGTTTAATCTAACAAGATGTACAACTTACTAGTTTCGCTTCATTTCTAAACTACTGTGTTTAGAAAATAAACATCTTCATCACCGAACACTGTATTGTGTGAAATAAGCTAGTTCGGTTTGAGGAATCAGTTGTTTTCCTACGAAGAAGGTTGAGTGCAGCAAGTTCAAACTTTCTTAGTTGGTGTAATCTAACACGATGTACAAATTATTAGGTTCGCCTCATTTCTATAGTAGCTTGTTTACAAAACAACCATGTTCATTGCTGAACGCTATACTGTGTGAAATAAGCTAGTTCGGTCTAGGAATCAGTTGCTTTCCTACAAAGAAGGGTCATTGCAACAAGTTCAAACTTTCCTTGTTAATGTAATCTAAAAAGATGTACAACTTAGTAGAATGGCCTCATTTCTACATTAGGTTGTTTAGAAAACAAACGTCTTCATTCCCGAACACTGTACTGTGTGAAATAAGCTTGTACGGTTCTTGGAATCACTTGCTTTCCTATTAAGAAGGTTCAGTGCAGCAAGTTCAAACTTTCCTTATTTGTGTAATCTAACCAGATGTACTACTTATTAGATTCGCCTTATTTCTAAACTACTTTGTTTAGATAACAAACACGTTCATTGCCAAATATTGTACTGCATCAAATAAGCTCTTTTGGTTCTAGGAATCAGTTGCTCTCCTGCGAAGAAGGTTGAGTGCAGCAAGTTCCAACTTTCCTAATTTCTGTAATGTAACAAGATGTATAAGTTAGTTGATTCACCTCATTTCTACAGTAGTTGTTTAGAAAACAACCATCTTCATTGCCGAACCCTATACTGTGTGAAATAAGCTAGTTCGGTCTAGGAATCAGTTGCTTTCCTACGAAGAAGATTGAGTGCAACGAGTTCAAACTTTCCTTGCTATTGTAATCTAAAAAGATGTACAACTTAGTAGATTGGCCTCATTTCTACAGTAGTTTCCTTAAAAAACAAACATCTTCATTGCCGAACACTGTACTGTGTGAAATAAGCTAGTTCGGTTCCAGGAATCAGTTGCTTTCATATGAAGAAAGATGAGTGCAGCAAGTTCAACCTTTCATTGTTTGTGTAATCTAACAAGATACACAACTTACAAGTTTCGCTTCATTTCTAAACTCCTTTGTTTAGAAGAGAAACATCTTCATTGCCAAACACTGTACTGAGTGAAATAAGCTAGTTCGTTTCTGGAAATCAGTTGTTTTCCTACGAAGAAGATTGAGTACAGCAAGTTCAAACTTTCCTTGTAGGTGTAATCAACCAAGATGTACAACTTACAAGTTTCACTTCATTCCTAAACTACTTTGTATAGAAAAGAAACATCTTCATTGCCGAACACTGTAATGTGTGAAATAAGCTAGTATGGTTCTAGGAATCAGTTGCTTTTCTACAGAGATGGTTGAGTGCAACAAGTTGCAACTTTCCTTGTTAATGTAATCTAAAAAAGATGTACAGCTTAATAGATTCACCTCCTTTCTAAAGTAGTTTGTTGAGAAAACAAACATGTTCTTTGTCGAACACTGTAATGTGTGAAATAAGCTAGTTCAGTTCTAGGAATAATTTGCTTTGCTACGAAGAAGGTTGAATGAAGCAAGTTGAAACTTTCCTTGTTTGTGTAATCTTACAAGATGTACAATTTACAAGTTTCGCTTCATTTCTAAACTACTTTGTTTACAAAACAAAGATCTTCATTGCCCATCACTGTCCTGTTTGAAATAAGCTAGTTTGGTTATAGGAATCAGTTGTTTTCCTTCGAAGAAGGATGAGTGCAGCAAGTTCAAGCTTTCCTTGTTTGTGTGATCTAACAAGATCTACAATTTATTAGTTTCGCCATATTTCTTTTTTTATTATTTTTTTGGTTCACTTTTATACTCACATACAAAGAAAAAACCCACATGATATTTCCCTTCCCTCCCCCCATTCCCCTTTAGAACTCAAGTCTTCATAATATCCCTCCCTGTCTCCATTAGTCTCTCCTTTAATTTGATGTAATCATCTTTTTCTTCTATTTTGAGGGTTTTCCAAAGGTATTGTTAGGCACTGCAAGGTCATAGATATGGAGGCCAATTTCTGTCTGGACAGTTGCATTGTAAGAGGTTATACCCTTCCTTTGGCTCTTCCATTCTATAAGTTCCTCTTCCCCAATGGTCCCTGAGCCATGTAAGGTGTGACAAGGTGTTTCAGTGCTGGGCACTCCTCCATCTCTTCTTCTCAGCACTATGTTGCCTTTTGGGTCATCCCAGTGGTCATCACCGTCTTAAATAGCTAGCTTCTCTAACTCAGAAGTAAGAGTAGCGTTAATATGTGAATATGAACATTAAGTGTAGTGCGTTCAGGGCAGCTTTGTTTGGGAATAATATATACATTTAGTCAGATGAGAGGAGGCTTAAACCTTTGTTAGGCTCACAACCTCACCCACCAAAGACTTTTGAAATAAGGTTTTACAGTACCAGGAATCAGTATTCCTCCCTAGAGAAGGTTGAGTTCAGTCAAGTTCAAACTTTCCTAGTTTGTTGGTTACACAAGTTGTATAAGATTGTTGATTCGCCTCATTTCTAAAGTAGTTTGTTTAGAAAACAAACATCTTTATTGCCGAACCATATACTGTGTGAAATAAGCTAGTTCGGTCTAGGAATCAGTTGCTTTCCTACGAAGAAGACTGAGTGCAGCAAGGTCAAACTTTCCTTGTTTGTGTAATCTAGCAAGATGTATACCTTACAAGTTTCGCTTCATTTCAAACTACGTTGTTTAGAACACAAACATCTTCATTCCCTAAAGCTGTACTGTGTGAAATAAGCTAGTTCGGTTCTAGTAATCATTTGCTTTCCTACGAAGAAGGTTGTTTGCAGCAAGTTCAAACTTTCCTTGTTAATGTAATCTAAAAAGATGTACAACTTATTAGATTGGCGTCATTCCTACAGTAGTTTGTTTTGAAATCAAACGTCTTCATTTCGAACCCTGTACTGTGTGAAAATAGCTAGTCCGTTTAGAAATCAGTTGCTTTCCTATGAAGAAGGTTGAGTGCAGCAAGTTCAAACTATCATTGTTTGTTTAATCTAACAAGATGTACAACTTACTAGTTTCGCTTCATTTCTAAACTACTGTGTTTAGAAAATAAACATCTTCATCACCAACACTGTATTGTGTGAAATAAGCTAGTTCGGTTTGAGGAATCAGTTGTTTTCCTACGAAGAAGGTTGAGTGCAGCAAGTTCAAACTTTCTTAGTTGGTGTAATCTAACACGATGTACAAATTATTAGGTTCGCCTCATTTCTATAGTAGCTTGTTTACAAAACAACCATGTTCATTGCTGAACGCTATACTGTGTGAAATAAGCTAGTTCGGTCTAGGAATCAGTTGCTTTCCTACAAAGAAGGGTCATTGCAACAAGTTCAAACTTTCCTTGTTAATGTAATCTAAAAGATGTACAACTTAGTAGAATGGCCTCATTTCTACATTAGGTTGTTTAGAAAACAAACGTCTTCATTCCCGAACACTGTACTGTGTGAAATAAGCTTGTATCGTTCTTGGAATCACTTGCTTTCCTATTAAGAAGGTTCAGTGCAGCAAGTTCAAACTTTCCTTATTTGTGTAATCTAACCAGATGTACTACTTATTAGATTCGCCTTATTTCTAAACTACTTTGTTTAGATAACAAACACGTTCATTGCCAAATATTGTACTGCATCAAATAAGCTCTTTTGGTTCTAGGAATCAGTTGCTCTCCTGCGAAGAAGGTTGAGTGCAGCAAGTTCCAACTTTCCTAATTTCTGTAATGTAACAAGATGTATAAGTTAGTTGATTCACCTCATTTCTACAGTAGTTGTTTAGAAAACAACCATCTTCATTGCAACCCTATACTGTGTGAAATAAGCTAGTTCGGTCTAGGAATCAGTTGCTTTCCTACGAAGAAGATTGAGTGCAACGAGTTCAAACTTTCCTTGCTATTGTAATCTAAAAAAGATGTACAACTTAGTAGATTGGCCTCATTTCTACAGTAGTTTCCTTAAAAACAAACATCTTCATTGCCGAACACTGTACTGTGTGAAATAAGCTAGTTCGGTTCCAGGAATCAGTTGCTTTCATATGAAGAAAGATGAGTGCAGCAAGTTCAACCTTTCATTGTTTGTGTAATCTAACAAGATACACAACTTACAAGTTTCGCTTCATTTCTAAACTCCTTTGTTTAGAAGAGAAACATCTTCATTGCCAAACACTGTACTGAGTGAAATAAGCTAGTTCGTTTCTGGAAATCAGTTGTTTTCCCTACGAAGAAGATTGAGTACAGCAAGTTCAAACTTTCCTTGTAGGTGTAATCAACCAAGATGTACAACTTACAAGTTTCACTTCATTCCTAAACTACTTTGTATAGAAAAGAAACATCTTCATTGCCGAACACTGTAATGTGTGAAATAAGCTAGTATGGTTCTAGGAATCAGTTGCTTTTCTACAGAGATGGTTGAGTGCAACAAGTTGCAACTTTCCTTGTTAATGTAATCTAAAAAAGATGTACAGCTTAATAGATTCACCTCCTTTCTAAAGTAGTTTGTTGAGAAAACAAACATGTTCTTTGTCGAACACTGTAATGTGTGAAATAAGCTAGTTCAGTTCTAGGAATAATTTGCTTTGCTACGAAGAAGGTTGAATGAAGCAAGTTGAAACTTTCCTTGTTTGTGTAATCTTACAAGATGTACAATTTACAAGTTTCGCTTCATTTCTAAACTACTTTGTTTACAAAACAAAGATCTTCATTGCCCATCACTGTCCTGTTTGAAATAAGCTAGTTTGGTTATAGGAATCAGTTGTTTTCCTTCGAAGAAGGATGAGTGCAGCAAGTTCAAGCTTTCCTTGTTTGTGTGATCTAACAAGATCTACAATTTATTAGTTTCGCCATATTTCTTTTTTTATTATTTTTTTGGTTCACTTTTATACTCACATACAAAGAAAAAACCCACATGATATTTCCCTTCCCTCCCCCCATTCCCCTTTAGAACTCAAGTCTTCATAATATCCCTCCCTGTCTCCATTAGTCTCTCCTTTAATTTGATGTAATCATCTTTTTCTTCTATTTTGAGGGTTTTCCAAAGGTATTGTTAGGCACTGCAAGGTCATGGATATGGAGGCCAATTTCTGTCTGGACAGTTGCATTGTAAGAGGTTATACCCTTCCTTTGGCTCTTCCATTCTATACGCCCCCTCTTCCCCAATGGTCCCTGAGCCATGTAGGGTGTGACCGAGGTGTTTCAGTGCTGGGCACTCCTCCATCTCTTCTTCTCAGCACTATGTTGCCTTTTGGGTCATCCCAGTGGTCATCACCGTCTTAAAAGAGAAGCTTCTCTAACCAGAAGTAAGAGTAGCGTTAATATGTGAATATGAACATTAAGTGTAGTGCGTTCAGGGCAGCTTGGTGGGAATAATATATACATTTAGTCAGATGAGAGGAGGCTTATACCTGTAAGGCTCATGACCTCACCCACCAAAGACTTTTACTTAGGTTTTACAGTACCAGGTATGTATTCCCTCCCGTAGAGAAGGCCTTCAGTCCAATTATGGAGCAGTTGGTTACACCAAGAATAGACATGCCACCTCATTTCTACAGTAGTTGTTTAGAAAACAACCATCTTCATTGCCGAACCCTATACTGTGTGAAATAAGCTAGTTCGGTCTAGGAATCAGTTGCTTTCCTACGAAGAAGATTGAGTGCAACGAGTTCAAACTTTCCTTGCTATTGTAATCTAAAAAGATGTACAACTTAGTAGATTGGCCTCATTTCTATTGCACCCGTTTAGTCATTGGGCCTGTCTGGCCAAGCTTGAATATTCAGCATCCACTGTTTTCACTGTAGATGACTCCTGTCTCCCATACGCTGCATGCAATGCAGCTTTTTCCATCTTTCAGTTGGCTGGTCTACAGGGAGAAGATTTTCTGCTCCACACCAGGTTGCTTTCTCAGTGACCATGCTTCTCAGGCATGAGATGTCTTCAGCAATAGGGTCTTACAATCTGTTTCTCTAGGGAAACCAAGGGCTTTGGCAAGAGCCTTTAATGTTTTGGAGGCTACCGGGACCTCCTTGGCCAACAACTCACTGGAAGGTATTCCATCCCAAGTACTGAAAATTTTCTAGTAACAGTCTACAGCTTCTAGACGTGCCCTTATTCAAAAAATGATTTTACATAAGTCTTATTCACAATATCTTGAGTTTAGATTGACCCTCCCCCTGCCCTTCTTGTATGCATTCTCTTCCCATGGCCTCACTTAGAACATTCCCCTCCCTGAAATCAGTTCTTCTACTTACATATGTGCATTACCATACACTTAAGTCCTTCACTTTCCTCACTCCCTTATAGCCTTTTACCAGCTTACTGGTTTCTGGTACCTATTTTTGGTTCCAGTTCACACACAAGTCTATACATTGGTAGCTAGGATCCACATATGAGAGAGAACATGTGATGTTTGGCTTTCTGAGCCTGGGTTACCTCATTTAGTATAATCCCTTCCAGATCCATCCATTTCCCTGCAAATTGCATAATTTCATTTTTCTTTACCGCTGAATAGAACTCCATTGTGTAAACATACCACATCTTTCTTATCCAATCATCTGTGGAGGGACATCTAGGCTGCTTCCATTTCCCAGCTATTGTGAATAGAGCAGCAATAAACATGGTTTTGCAAGTATCTCTAAGGTAGTGAGAAGAGTCCTCTGGATATATGCCTAGGAGTGCTATAGCTGGATCATATAGTAAATCTATCTCTAGCTGTCTCAAGACCCTCCACACAGATTTCCACAATGGCTGGAACAGCTTACATTCCCACCACGAGTGTAGAAGTGTTCCTGTTTTTCCGCATCCACGCCAACACTTATTGTCATTTGTTTTCTTGATGGTAGCCATTCTGACAAGAGTGAAATGGAATCTCAAAGTGGTTTTAATTTGCATTTCCCTGATGGCTAAGGATGTGGAACATTTTTTTAGATGTTTATATGCCATCTGTATTTCGTCTTCTGTGAATTCTCTATTTAGTTCCATAGCCCATTTTTTAACTGGGTTGTTTGAATTCATATTATTCTGTTTTTTGAGTTCTTTGTATATTCTGGATATTAATGCTCTGTCAGATGTATAGCTGGCAAAGATTTTCTCCCATTCTGTAGGTTGTCTTTTTGTTCTATTCACAGTATCCTTTGCTGTACAAAAGCTTTGTAATTTTATAAGGTCCCAGTGGTTGATTAGTGGTTTTATTCCCTGAGCAATTGGAGTTATATTCAGAAAGTCTTTGCCTATTCCAATATGTTGAAGGGTTTCCCCTACCTTTTCCTCTAGCAGTTTCAGAGTTTCAGGTCTGATATTAAGGTCTCTGATCCATTTGGCCTTGACTCTTGAACATGGGGAGAGACAAGGATCTATGTTTATCCTTTTACATACAGATGTCCAGTTTTCCCAGCACCACTTGTTAAAGAGGCTATCTTTTCTCCAATGAATATTTTTGGCATTTTTGTCAAATATCAGGTATCTGTAGCTGCTTGGATTAATATTTGGGTCTTCTATTCTGTTCCATTGATCTACCTGTCTGTCCTTGTGCCAGTACCATGCTGTTTTTGTTACTATGGCTTTGTAGTATAACTTAAAATCGGGTATGGTTATACCCCCTGCCTGATTTTTGTTGCACAACATTGTTTTGGCTATTCGAGGTTTTTTGTGTTTCCAGATGAATTTTAGTATTGTTTTTTTCTATTTCTGTGAAGAATGCTATTGGAATTTTAATGGGGATTGCATTAAATGTGTAGATTGCTTTTGGTAAGATTGACATTTTCACAATATTGATTCTTCCGATCCAGGAGCATGGAATGTCTTTCCATTTCCTTGTGTCTTCTGTAATTTGTTGCTCGAGTTTTTTAAAGTTCTCATTGTAGAGGTCCTTCACTTCCTTGGTTAAGTTTATTCCAAGGTATTTTATTTTTTTTTGAGGCAATTGTGAATGGGAGAGATTTCCTGATTTCATCCTCTGCATGTTTGTTGTTAGTGTATAGAAAAGCTACTGATTTCTGTGTGTTTATCTTGTATTCTGCTACATTGCTAAAAGTGTTTATCAGCTCTAACAGTTTTCTGATAGAGTCTTTAGGGACTGTTATGTATAGAATCATATCGTCTGCAAATAATGATAATTTGATCTCTTCCCTTCCGATTTGTATCCCCTTTATGAGTGTCTCTTGCCTTATTGCTATGGCTAAGACTTCCAGTACTATATTAAATAGCAGTGGGGAAAGTGGACACCCTTGTCTTGTTCCTGAATTTAGAGGAAAAGCTTGAAGTTTTTCCCCATTTAGTATTATGTTGGCTGTAAGTTTGTCATAAATAGCTTTTATTATGTTGAGATATGTTCCTTCTATTCCCAGTTTCTGTAATACTTTCACGATGAAGGGGTGTTGGATTTTGTCAAATGCCTTTTCTGCATCTATTGAGATGACCATATGATTTTTGTCCTTCAGACCATTAATATGGTGTATTACATTTATGGATTTGCGTATGTTGAACCATCCCTGCATCTCTGGGATAAAGCCTACTTGGTCAGGGTGAATAATCTGTCTGATATATTCGTGTATTCTGTTTGCCAGTATTTTGTTGAGAATTTTTGCATCTATGTTCATGAGGAAGATTGGACTATAATTTTCTTTTTTTGATCTGTCTTTGTCCGGTTTTGGTATCAGGGTGATGCTGGCTTCATAGAAGTATTTCGGTAGAATTCCTTCCTTTTCTATTTTCTGGAAAAGTTTGAGAAGAATTGGTGTTAGATCTTCCAGGAATGTCAGGTAAAATTCAGCAGTGAATCCATCTGGGCCTGGGCTTTTTTTAGTTGGGAGACTTTTTATGACTGCCTGGATCTCTGTGGTTGTTATGGGTCTATTTAAATGGTTTATCTCATCTTGATTTAATTTTGGTAGGTCATATGAATCAAGGAAATCATCCATTTCTTTCAGGTTTTCAAACTTAGAGGCATATATATTCTTAAAGTATGTCCGTATGATTTTCTGAATTTCTTTGGTATCTTTGTGATGTTGCCTTTTTCATCTCTAATCTTATCAATTTCTGTCTCGTCTCTTTCTTTTGGTCAGATTTGCTAAGGATTTGTCAATCTTTTTTATCCTTTCAAAGAACCAACTTTTTGTTTCATTCATTTTTTAATTGTTTTTTTTTGGTATCTATTTCATTAATTTTGGCCCTAGCCTTTATTATTTCTTCTCGTCTACTGATTTTAGGAATGTCTTGTTCCTTTCTTTCCAAGGCCTTAAGGTGGAGCATTAAATTGTTTAGTTGTGAACTCTCTGATTTCTTAATATAAGCACGTAGAGCTATAAATTTCCCTCGTAGGACAGCCTTCATTGTGTCCCATAGGTTTTGGTATGTTGTATTCTCATCATCATTTGATTCTATGATTTTCTTGATTTCCTTTTTAGTTTCTTCAATGACCCATACTTCTTTCAATAATGTACTGTTTAGTCTGCATGAATTTCTGTATGCTCTGTAGTTTTTCTTGTTGTTGATTTGCAGTTTAACCCTGTTGTGGTCAGATAGCATACAAGGGATTATTTCAATTTTTCTAGGAATCAGTTGCTTTCCTACAAAGAAGGTTGAGTGCAGCAAGTTCAAACTTTCCTAGCTTGTGTAATCTCACAAGATGTATAAGTTAGTAGATTCGCCTCATTTCTACAGCTTCTTGTTTAGAAAACAAACATCGTCATTGCCGAACCATATAGTTCGGTCTAGGAATCAGTTGCTTTCCTAAGAAGAAGGTTCAGTGCAACAAGTTCAAACTTTCCTTGTTAATGTACTCTAAACAGATGTACAATTTATTAGATTGGTCTCACTCAATTCTACAGTAATTTGTTTACAAAACAAACATCTTCATTGCCAAACACTATACTGTGTGATTAAGCTAGTTCGGTTCTAGGAATCAGTTGTTTCCTACGAAGAAGTTTTAGTGCAGCAAGTTCAAACTTTCCTTGTTTGTGTAATCTAACAAGATGTACAACTGAGAAGTTTCGCTTCATTTCTAAAATACTTTGTTTAGAAAAGAAACACCTTCATTGCCAAATATTGTACTGTGTGAAATGAGCTGTTTCGGTTCGAGGAATCAGTTGTTTTCCTACAAAGAATGTTGAGTGCAGCAAGTTCAAACTTTCCTTTTAATTGTAATATAAAAAGATGTAAAACTAGGAGATTGGCCGCATTTCTACAGTAGTTCGGTTAGAAAACAAATATCTTCATTTCCAAACACTGTACTGTGAGAAATAAGCTAGTTCAGCACTAGGAATCAGTAGCTTTCCTACGAAGAAGGTTGAGTGCAGCAGGTTGAAACTTTCCATGTTTGTGTAATCTAACAAAAGTACAAACTACAAGTTTCGCTTCATTTCTAAACTGCTTTGTTTAGAAAACAAACATGTTCATTGCCAAACACTGTAGTGTGGGAAATAAGCTAGTACAGTTCTAGGAATCAGTTGGTTGTCTACGGTGAGGGTTCAGTGCAACAAGTTCAAACTTTCCTTGTTTCTGTAATCTAACAAGATATACGACATATTAGATTCACCTCATTTCTAAACTACATTGTTTAGAAAACAAACACCTTCATTGCCAAATATTGTACTGTGTGAAATAAGCTGTTTCTATTCTAGGAATCAGTTGCTTTCCTACAAAGAAGGTTGAATGCAGCAAGTTCAAACTGTCCTAGTTTGTGTAATCTCACAAGATGTATAAGTTAGTATATTCACCTCATTTTTACAGTAGCTTGTTTAGAAAACAAACATCTTCATTGCCGAATCCTGTACTCTTTGGATATAGCTAGTTCGTTGCTAGGAATGAGTTGCTTTCCTAGGAAGAAGGTTGAGTGCAGCAAGTTCAAACTTTCCTTGTTTCTGTAATCTAAAAAGATGTACAACTTAGTAGATTGGCCTCATTTCTACTGTAGCTTGTTTAAAAAACAAGCTTCTTCATTGCCAAACATGGTACTGTGTGAAATAAGCTAGTTCGGTTCTAGAAATCAGTTGCTTTCCTACAAAGAAGGTTGAGTGCAGCAAGTTCAAACTTTCCTTGTTTGTGTAATCTAAAAAGATGTACACCTTACAAGTTTCACTTCATTTCTAAACTACGTTGTTTAGAAAACATACATCTTCATTGCCAAACCCAGTAATGAGTGAAATAAGCAAGTTCCGTTCTAGGAAACAGTTGCTTTTCTATGGAGATGGTTGAGTGCAACAAGTTCAAACGTTCCTTGTTAATGTAATCTAAAAAAAATTTGTACTTAATAGATTCACCTCATTTCTGCAGTAGTTTATTGAGAAAACAAACGTCTTCATTGCCGAACACTGTACTGTGTGAAATAAGCTAGTTCGGTACTAAGAATCAGTTGCTTTCTAAGAAAAAGATTGACTGCAGCTAGTTCAAAATTTCCTTGTTTGTGTAATCTAACAAGATGTACAACTTACAAGTTTCATTTCATTTCTAAACTACTTTGTTTAAAAAACAAACACCTTCATTGCCAAATATTGTATTGTTTGAAATAAGCTGTTTTGCTTCTAGGAATCAGTTGCTTTCCTGCGAAGAAGGTTCATTGCAGCAAGTTCATTCTTTCCTAGTTGGTGTAATCTAAAAAGATCTATAAGTTAGTTGATTTGCCTCATTTCTACACCAGCTTGTTTAGAAAACAAACATCTTCATTGCGAACCCTATACCGTGTGAAATAAGCTAGTTGGGTCTAGAATCAGTTGCTTTCCTACTTAAGAAGGTTGAGTCAGCAAGTTCAAACTTTCCTTGTTAATGTAATCTAAAATGTTGTACAACTTAGTAGATTGGCATCAGTTCTACCGTAGTTTGTTTAGAAAAAAAACATCTTCTTTGCCGAACCCTGTACTGTGTTAAAATTGCTAGTTCGTTTCTAGGAATCAGTTGCTTTCCTACGAACAAGGTTGAGTGCAGCAAGTTCAAACTTGCCTTGTTTGTGTAATCTAACAAGATGTACAACTTAGTAGATTCGCCTCATTCTTAACTACTTTGTTTAAAAAACAAACACCTTCATTGCCAAATATTGTACTGTGTGAAATAAGCTGATTTGGATCTAGGAATCAGTTGCTTTCCTGCGAAGAAGGTTGAGGGCAAAAAGTACAAACTTTCCTAGTTTGTGTAATCTAACAAGATGTATAAGTTATTTGATTCACCTCATTTCTACAGTAGCTTGTTTAGAAAACAAACATCTTCATTGCTGAACCCTATACTGCGTGAAATAAGCTAGTTTGGTTTAGGAATCAGTTGCTTTTGTACGAAGAAGGTTGACTGCATCAAGTTCAAACTTTCCTTGTTAATGTAATATAAAAAGATGTACGACTCAGTAGATTGGCCTCATTTGTAAAGTAGTTTGTTGAGAAGACAAACGTCTTCATTTCCTAACACTATAACGTGTGAAATAAGCTAGTTCGGTTAAAGGAATCAGTTGCTTTTCTCCGGAGATGGTTGAGTGCAACAAGTTCAAACGTTCCTTGTTAATGTAATCTAAAAAAAAATTTGTACTTAATAGATTCACCTCATTTCTGCAGTAGTTTATTGAGAAAACAAACGTCTTCATTGCCGAACACTGTACTGTGTGAAATAAGCTAGTTCGGTACTAAGAATCAGTTGCTTTCCTAAGAAAAAGATTGACTGCAGCTAGTTCAAAATTTCCTTGTTTGTGTAATCTAACAAGATGTACAACTTACAAGTTTCATTTCATTTCTAAACTACTTTGTTTAAAAAACAAACACCTTCATTGCCAAATATTGTATTGTTTGAAATAAGCTGTTTTGCTTCTAGGAATCAGTTGCTTTCCTGCGAAGAAGGTTCATTGCAGCAAGTTCATTCTTTCCTAGTTGGTGTAATCTAAAAAGATCTATAAGTTAGTTGATTTGCCTCATTTCTACACCAGCTTGTTTAGAAAACAAACATCTTCATTGCCGAACCCTATACCGTGTGAAATAAGCTAGTTGGGTCTAGGAATCAGTTGCTTTCCTACGAAGAAGGTTGAGTCAGCAAGTTCAAACTTTCCTTGTTAATGTAATCTAAAATGTTGTACAACTTAGTAGATTGGCATCAGTTCTACCGTAGTTTGTTTAGAAAAAAAACATCTTCTTTGCCGAACCCTGTACTGTGTTAAAATTGCTAGTTCGTTTCTAGGAATCAGTTGCTTTCCTACGAACAAGGTTGAGTGCAGCAAGTTCAAACTTGCCTTGTTTGTGTAATCTAACAAGATGTACAACTTAGTAGATTCGCCTCATTCTTAACTACTTTGTTTAAAAAACAAACACCTTCATTGCCAAATATTGTACTGTGTGAAATAAGCTGATTTGGATCTAGGAATCAGTTGCTTTCCTGCGAAGAAGGTTGAGGGCAAAAAGTACAAACTTTCCTAGTTTGTGTAATCTAACAAGATGTATAAGTTATTTGATTCACCTCATTTCTACAGTAGCTTGTTTAGAAAACAAACATCTTCATTGCTGAACCCTATACTGCGTGAAATAAGCTAGTTTGGTTTAGGAATCAGTTGCTTTTGTACGAAGAAGGTTGACTGCATCAAGTTCAAACTTTCCTTGTTAATGTAATATAAAAAGATGTACGACTCAGTAGATTGGCCTCATTTGTAAAGTAGTTTGTTGAGAAGACAAACGTCTTCATTTCCTAACACTATAACGTGTGAAATAAGCTAGTTCGGTTAAAGGAATCAGTTGCTTTTCTCCGGAGATGGTTGAGTGCAACAAGTTCAAACGTTCCTTGTTAATGTAATCTAAAAAGATGTTCAACTTAATAGATTCACCTCATTTCTAAAGCAGTTTGTTGAGGAAACAAACGACCTCATTGCAGAACACTGTACTGTGTGAAATAAGCTAGTTCCGTTCTAGGAATCAGTTGCTTCCCTAAGAGGAAGGTTGAGTGCAGCAAGTTCAAACTTTCCTTGTTTGTGTAATGTAACAAGATGTACAACTTACAAGTTTCACTTCATTCCTAAACTAGTTTGTTTAGAAAACAAACATCTTCATTGCCAAACACTGTACTGTGTGAAATAATCTTGTTCTGATCTAGGATTCAGTTGGTTTCCTACAAAGAAGGTTGAGTGCAGCAAGATCAAACTTTCCTTGTTAATGTAATCTAAAAAGATGTACAACTTATTAGATTTGCCTCATTTCTAAACGATTTTGTTTAGAAAACAAACACCTTCATTGCCAAATATTGAACTGGGTGAAATAACCTCTTTTGGTTCTAGGAATCATTTCTTTTCCTGCGAAGAAGGTTGAGTGCAGCAAGTTCAAACTTTTCTAGTTTGTGTAATCTAAAAAGATGTTTAAGTTATTTGATTCACCTCATTTCTGCAGTAGCTTGTTTAGAAAACAAACATCTTCATTGCCAAACGATATACTGTGTGAAATAAGCCAGTACGGACTAGGAATCTTTTGCTTTCCTACGAAGAAGGTTGAGTGCACCAAGTTCAAACTTTCCTTGTTAATGTAATCTAAAAAGATGTACCACTTAGTAGGTTGGTCTCATTTCTAAAGCAGTTTGTTGAGAAAACAAACGTCTTCATTGCCGAACACTGTACTGTATGAAAATAGCTAGTTCATTTCTAGGAATCAGTCGCTTTCCTAAGATGAAGGTTGAGTGCAGCAAGTTCAAACTTTCCTACTTTATGTAATCTAACAAGATGTACAACTTACACATTTCGCTTCATTTCTTATCTACTTTGTTTAGAAAACAAATATCTTCATTGCCAAACACTATACTGTGTGAAATAACCTAGTTCAGTTCTAGGAATCAGATGGTTTCCTACGAAGGAGGTTGAGTGCAGCAAGTTCAAACTTTCCTTGTGAATGTAATCTAAAAAGATATACAACTTAGTAGATTGGCGTCATTTCTACAGTAGTTTGTTTAGAAAACAAACATCTTCTTTGCCGAACCCTGTACTGTGTGAAAATTGCTACTTTGTTTCTAGGAATCAGTTGCTTTCCTACGAAAAAGGTTGAGTGCAGCAAGTTCAAACTTGCCTTGTTTGTGTAATCTAACAAGATGTACAACTTAGTAGATTCGCCTCATTTATAACTACTTTGTTTAGAAAACAAACATCTTCATTGCCGAACCCTATACTGTGTGAAATAAGCTAGTTTGGTTTAGGAATCAGTTGCTTTCCTACGAAGAAGGTTGACTGCATCAAGTTCAAACTTTCCTTCTTAATGTAATCTAAAAAGATGTACCACTTAGTAGATTGGCCTCATTTCTAAAGTAGTTTGTTGAGAAAACGACCGTCTTCATTGCCAAACACTGTACTGTATGAAAATAGCTAGTTCATTTCTAGGAATCAGTCGCTTTCCTAAGAGGAAGGTTGAGTGCAGCAAGTTCAAACTTTCCTAGTTTACGTAATCTAACAAGATATACAACTTATTTGATTCGCCTCATTTCTAAACAATTTTGTTTAGAAAACAAACATCTTCATTTCCGAACCCTATACTGTGTGAAATGAGGTAGTTCGGTCTAGGAATCAGTTGCATTCTTACGAAGAAGGTTGAGTGCAACAAGTTCAAACTTTCCTTGTTAATGTAATCTAAAAAGATGTACAAATTAGTGGATTAGCTTCATTTCTACAGTAGTTTGTGTAAAAACAAACATCGTCATTGCTGAACCATATACTGGGTGAAAATAGGTAGTTCGGTTCTAGGAATCAGTTGCTTTCCTAGGAAGAAGGTTGAGGGCAGCAAGTTCAAACATTGCTTTTTAAAGTAATCTAAAAAGATATACAACTTGGTAGACTGGCGTCATTTCTACACCAGTTTGTTTAGAAAACAAACCTCTTCATTGCCACACCCGGTACTGTGTGAAAATAGCTAGTTCGTTTCTAGGAATCAGTTGGTATCCTACGAAGAAGGATGAGTGCAGCAAGTTGAAACTTTCCTTATTTGCGTAATCTAACAAGATGTACAACTTATTAGATTCACCTCATTTCTAAACTACTTTGTTTAGAAAACAAACACCTTCATTTCCAAATATTGTTCTGTGTGAAATAAGCTAGTTCGGTCTAGGAATCAGTTGCTTTCCTACGAAGAAGGTTGAGTGCCACAAGTTCAAACTTTCCTTGTTAATATTATCTAAAAAGATGTACAACTTAGTAGATTGGTCTCATTTCTACAATAGTATGTTCAGAAAACAAACATCTTCATTTCCGAACACTGTACTGTGTGAAATAAACTAGTTCGGATCTAGGAATCAGTTTCTTTCCTAAGAAGGATGTTGAGTGCAGGAAGTTCAAACTTTCCTACTTTGTGTAATCTAACAAGAAGTACAACTTACAAGTTTCGCTTCATTTCTAAACTACTTTGTTTATAAAAGAAACCTCTTCATTGCCAAACACTGTAATGTGTGAAATAAGCTAGTTCGGTTCCATTAAACAGTTGCTTTTCTACGTAGATGGTGGAGTGCACCAAGTTCAAACTTTCCTTGTTAATGTAATCCAAAAACATGTACAACTTAATAGAGTCACCTCATTTCAAATGTAGTTTGTTGAGAAAACAAAAATCTTCATTGCTGAACACTGTACTGTGTGAAATAATCTAGTTCGGTTCTAGGAATCAGTTGCTTTCCTACGAAGAAGGTTGAGTCCAGCAAGTTCAAACTTTCCTTGTTTGTGTAATATAAAAAGATGTACAATTTGCAAGTTTCGCTTCATTTCTACACTACTTTGTTTAGAAAACAAACACCTTCATTGCTAAACACTGTACGGTGTGAAATAAGCTGTTTTGGTTCTAAGAATCAGTTTCATTTCTACAGAGATGGTTGAGTGCAGCAAGTTCAAAATTTCCTTGTTAATGTAATCTCAAAAGTTGTACAATATAATAGATTCACCTCATTTCTAAAGTAGTTTGTTGAGAAAACAAACACCTTCATTACCAAATATTGTACTGTGTAAGATAAGCTGATTTGGTTCTAGGAATCAGTTGCTTTCCTACGAAGAAGGTTGAGTGCAGCAAGTTCAAACTTTCCTAGTTTGAGTAATCTTACAAGACATATAAGTTAGTAGATACGCCTCATTTCTAAAGTGGTTTGTTTATAAAACAAACATCTTCATTGCCAAACACTGTACTGTGTCAAATAAGCTATTTCGGTTCTAGGAATCAGTTGCTTTCCTACGAAGAAGGTTGAGTGTAGCAAGTTCAAACTTTCCATATTAGTGTAAACTAACAAGATGTACAACTTACAAGTATCACTTCACTTCTAAACTACTTTGTTTAGAAAACAAACATTTTCATTGCCAAACACTGTAGTGTTTGAAATAAGCTAGTTCGGTTCTAGGAATCAGTTGCTTTTCTATGGATATAGTTGAGTGCAACAAGTTCAAACTTTCCTTTTAATGTATTCTAAAAAGAGGTACAACTTAATAGATTCACCTTATTTCTAAAGTAGTTTGTGGAGAAAACAAACATCTTCATTGCCGAACACTGTACTGTGTGAAATAAGCTAGTTCGGTTCTAGGAATCAGTTGCTTTCCTACGAAGAAGGTTGAGAGCAGCAAGATCAAACTTTCCTTCTTTGTGTAATCTAACAAGGTGTACAACCCACAAGTTTTGCTTCCTTTCTAAACTACTTTGTTTAGAAAACAAACACCTTCATTGCCAAATATAGTACTGTATTAAATAAGCTTTTTCGGTTCTAGAAATCAGTGGCTTTCCAACAAAGAAGGTTGAGTGCAGCATATTCAAACTTTCCCAATTTTTGTAATCTAAGAAGATGTATAAGTTAGCTGATTAGCCTCATTTCTAAAGTAGTCTGTTTAGAAAACAAACACATTCATTGCTGAACCCTATAATGTGTGAAATAAGTGAGTTCGGTCTATGGATCTGTTCCTTTCCTACGAAGAAGGTTGAGTGCAAAAAGTTCAAACTTTCCTTGCTAATGTAATCTAAAAAGATGTACAACTTAGTAGATTGGTCTCATTTCTACAGAAGTTTGTTTAGAAAACGAACATCTTCATTGCCAAACACTGTACTGTGTGAAATAAGCTAGTTCGGTACTCTGAATCAGTTGCTTTCTTACGAAGAAAGCTGAGTGCAGCAAGTTCAAACTTTCCTTGTTTGTGTAATCTAACAAGATATACACCTTACAAGTTTCGCTTCATTTCTAACTTACTTTGTTTAGAAGAGAAACATCTTCATTGCCAAACACTGTAATGTGTGAAATATGGTAGTTCGGTTGTAGGAATCAGTTCTTTCCTACGAAGAAGTTTGAGGGCAGCAAGTTCAAACTTTCCTTGTTAATGTAATCTAAAAAGATGTACAACTTAGTAGATTGGCATCATTTCTACATTAGTTTGTTTAGAAAACAAACATCTTCATTGCCGAACACTGTACTGTGTGAAATAATTAGTTCGGTTCTAGGTATCAGTTGCTTTCCTAGGAAGAAGGTTGAGTGCATCAGGTTCAAACTTTCCTTGTTTGTGTATTCTCACAAGATGTACAACTTACATGTTTCGCTTCATTTCCAAACTACTTTGTTTAGAAAACAAACATATTGATGTTCGAACCATACACTGTGTGAAGTAAGCTTGTTCGGTTCGAGGAATAAGTTGTTTTTGTACGAAGAAGGTTGAGTGCAGTAAGTTCAAACATTCCTTGTTAATGTAATCTAAAAAGATGTACAACTTGGTAGATTGAGGTCATTTCTTCAGTAGTTTATTTAGAAAACAAACCTCTTCATTGCCACACCTGGTACTGTGTGAAAATAGCTAGTTCGTTTCTAGGAATCAGTTGCTCTCCTACGAAGAAGGTTGAGTGCAGCAAGTTCAAACTTTTCTTCTTTGCGTAATCTAACAAGATGTACTACTTATTAGATTCGCCTCATTTCTAAACTACTTTGTTTAGAAAACAAACACCTTCATTGCCAAATATTGTACTGTGGGAAATAATCTCTTTTGGTTCTAGGAATCAGTTGCTTTCCTGCAAAGAAGGTCGAGTGCAGCAAGTTCAAACTTTCCTTATTTGTGTAATCTCACAAGATGTACAACATAGTAGATTGGCCTCATTTCTACACTAGTTTGTTTAGAAAACAAACATCTTCATTGCCGAACCCTGTACTGTATGAAAAGAGCTAGTTCGTTTCTAGGAATCAGTTGTTTTCCGACGAACAAGGTTGAGTGCAGCAAGTTCAAACTTTCCTAGTTTGTGTAATGTAACAAAATGTATAATTTAATTGATTCGCCTCATTTCTAAAGTAGTTTGTTTAGAATACAAACACATTCGTTGCCGTACCATATACTGCATGAAATAAGCTAGTTCGGTCTAGGAATCATTTGCTTTCCTACGAAGAAGGTTGAGTGCAACAAGTTCAAACTTTCCTTGGTAATGTAATCTAAAAAGATGTACAACTTAGTCGAATGGCAGCATATCTACAGTAGTTTGTTTAGAATACAATCATGTTCATTGCCGAACATTTCACTGTGTGAAATAAGCTAGTTCTGTTCTAGGATTCAGTTGCTTTCCTACGAAGAAGGTTGAGTGCAGCAAGTTCAAAAGTTCCTTGTTTGTGTAATCTAATAAGATGTATAACTTACAAGTTTCACTTCATTTCTAAACTACTTTGTTTAGAAAACAAACATCTTCATTGCCCAACACTGTAGTGTGTGAAATAAGGTAGTTCAGTTCTAGGAATCAGTTGCTTTTCTACGTATATAGTTGAGTGAAACAAGTTCAAACTTTCGTTATTAATGTAACCTAAAGAGATGTACCACTTAGTAGATTGGCCCAATTTCTACAGTAGTTTGTTTAAAAAACAAACATCTTCATTGCCGAACACTATACTGTGTGAAATAAGCTAGTTTGGTTCTAGGAATCAGTTCCTTTCCGATGAAGAAGGTTGAGTGCAACAAGTTCAACTTTCCGAGTTTGTGTAATCTAACAAGATGTATAAGTTAGTAGATTCGCTTCATTTCTAAAGTAGTTTGTTTAGAAAACAAACATCTTCATTGCCGAACACTATACTGTTTTAAATAAGCTGGTTAGGTTCTAGGAATCAGTTGCTATCCTAAGAAGAAGGTTGAGTGCAACAAACTCAAACTTTCCTTGTTAATGTAATCTAAAAAGATGTACAACTTAGTAGACTGGCGTCATTTCTACAATAGTTTATTTAGAAAACAAACATCTTCATTGCCAAACCCCATGCTGTGTGAAAATAGCTAGTTCATTTCCAAGAATCAGTTGCTTTCCTACGAAGAACGTTGAGTCCAGCAAGTTCAAACTTTCCTAGTTTGTGTAATCTAACAAATGTATAAGATAGTATATTCACTTCATTTCTAAAGTAGTTTGTTTAGAAAACAATCATCTTCATTGCCGATCCCTATACTGTGTGAAATAAGCTAGTTCGGTTCTAGGAATCATTTGCTTTCCTACGAAGAAGGTTGAGTTCAACAAGTTAAAACTTTCCTTGTTAATGTAATCTAAAAAGATGTACAACTCTAGTAGAAAGGCCTCATTTCTACAGCAGTATGTTTAGAAAACAAACATGTTCATTGACGAACACTATACTGTGTGACTTAAGCTAGTTCGGTTCTAGGAATCAGTACCTTTCCTACAAAGAAGGTTGAGTGCAGCAAGTTCAAACTTTCCTAGATTGTGTAATCTAACAAGATGTACAAAGTATAAGTTTTGCTTCATTTCTAAACTACTTTGTTAAGAAAACAAACATCTTCATTGCCAAACACTGTAGTGTGTGAAATAAGCTAGTTCGGTTCTAGGAATGAGTGGCTTTTCTACTGGGATGGTTGACTGCAACAAGTTCAAACTTTCCTATTTAATGTAATCTAAAAAGATGTTCAACTTAACACATTCACCTCATTTATAAAGTAGTTTGTTGAGGAAACAAACATCTTCATTCCCGAACACTGTACTGTGTGATATAAGATAGTTCAGTTCCAGGAATCAATTGCTTTCCTACGAACAAGGTTGCATGCAGCAAGTTCAAACTTTCCTTGTTTGTGTAATCTAACAAGATGCACAACTTAGAATTTTCGCTTCATTTCTAAACTACTTTGTTTAGAAAGCCAACACCTTCATTGCCAAATATTGTAATGTGTGAAATGAGCTAGTTCTGTTCTAGGAATCAGTTCCTTTGCTACAAAGAAGGTTGAGTACAGCAAGTTCAAACTTTCCTTTTTGTGTAATCTAGCAAGATGTACAACTTACAAGTTTTGCTTCATTTCCAAACTACTTTGTTTAGAAAACAAACATCTTCATTGCCGAACGCTGTACTGGGTGAAACAAGCTAGTTCAGTTCTAGGAATCATTTGCTTTCCTACGAAGAAGGATGAGTGCAGCAAGTTGAAACTTTCCTTGTTAAAGTAATCTAAAAAGATGGACAACTTACAAGTTTCGCTTCATTTCTAAACTACTTTGTTTAGAAGAGAAACAGCTTCATTGCCAAACACTGTAATGTGTGAAATAAGCTAGTTTGGTTCTAGGAATCAGTTGCTTTCCTACGATGAAGGTTGAGTGTAGCAAGATCAAACTTTCCTAGTTTGTGTATTGTAACAAGATGTATAAGTCAGTTGATTCGCCTCATTTCTACAGTAGTGTGTTTAGAAAACAAACATTTGATTCGCCTCATTTCTACAGTAGTGTGTTTAGAAAACAAACATCTTCATGCCGAACACTCCACTGTGTGAAATAAGCTAGTTCGGTTCTAGGAATCAGTTGCTTTCCTACGAAGAAGGTTGAGGGCAGCAAGTTCAAATTTTCCTTGTTTGTCAAATCTAACAAGATGTACAACGTACAAGTTTCGTTTCATTTCTAAACTACTTTGTTTAGAAGAGAAATATCTTCATTGCCAAACAGTGTAATGTGTGAAATAAGCTAGTTCGGTTCTAGGAAACAGTTGCTTTCCTACGAAGAAGGTTGAGTGTAGCAAGATCAAACTTTCCTAGTTTGTGTAATGTAACAAGATGTATAAGTTAGTTGATTCACCTCATTTCTACAGTAGTTATTTTAGAAAACGAACATCTGCATTGGCGAACACTATACAGTGTGAAATAAGCTAGTTCAGTCTAGGAATCAGTTGCTTTCCCACGAAAAGGTTGAGTGCAGCAAGTTCAAACTTTCCTTGTAAATGTAATCTAAAAAGATGTACAACTTAATAGATTCAGCTCATTTCTAAAGTAGTTTGTTGAGGAAGCAAACATCTTCATTGTCGAAAACTGTTCTGAGTGAAATAAGCTAGTTCAGTTCTAGGAATCATTAGCTTTCCTACAAAGAAGGTTGAGTGCAGCATGTTCAAGCTTTCCTTGTTTGTGTAATCTAACAAGATATACAACTTACAAGTTTCGCTTCATTTCTAAACTACTTTGTTTAGAAAACAAACACCTTCATTGCCAAATATTGTACTGTGTGAAATAAGCTTCTTCAGTTCTAGGAATCAGTTGTTTTCCTATGAAGAACGTTGAGTGCAGCAAGATCAAACTTTCCTTTTTTAATGTAATCTAAAAAGATGTACAACATAGTAGATTGGCGTCATTTCTGCAGTAGTTTGTTTACAAAACAAACATCTTCATTGCCGAACCCTGTACTGTGTGAAAATAGCTAGTTCAGTTCTAGGAATCAGTTGATTTCCTATGAAGAAGTTTGAGTGCAGCAAGTTCAAACTTTCCTTGTTTGTGTAATCTAACAAGATAAACAACTTACAAGTTTCTCTTCATTTCTACACTACTTTGTTTAGACAACAAAACCTTCTTTGCCAAATAGTGCACTGTGTGAAATAAGCTGTTTTGCTTCTAATAATCAGTTGCTTTCCTGCGAAGAAGGTTGAGTGCAGCAAGTTCAAACTTTCCTAGTTTATGTAATGTAACAAGATGTATAAGTTAGTAGATTTGCCTCATTTCTACAGTAGCTGTTTTCGAAAACAAACATCTTCTTTGCTGAACCCTATACTGTGTGAAATAAGCTGGTTCGGTCTAGGAAACATTTGCTATCCTACGAAGAAGTTTGAGTGCAACAAGTTCAAACTTTCCTTGTTAATGTAATCTAAAAAGATGTACCACTTAATAGATTGGCCTCATTTCTACCATAGCGTTTTAGAAAACAAACAACTTCATTGCCGAACACTGTACTGCGTGAAATAAGCTAGTTCGGTTCTAGGAATCAGTTGTTTTCCTAGGAAGTTCAAACTCTCCTTTTTAATATAATCTAAAAAGATGTACAACTTACAAGTTTCGCTTCATTTGTAAACTACTTCGTTTAGAAAACAAACACTTTCATTGCCAAATATTGTTCTGTGTGAAATAAGCTGTTTCTGTTCGAGGAATCAGTTGCTTTCCTCCGGAGATGGTTAAGTGCAGCAAGTTCAAACTTTCCTTGCTAATGTTCTAAAAAGTTGTACAGCTTAATAGATTCACCTCATTTCTAAAGTAGTTTGTTTACAAAACAAACACCTTCATTACAGAATCCTTTACTGTGTGAAATAAGCTAGTTCGGTTTAGGAATCAGTTGCTTTCTTATGAAGAAGGTTGAGTGCAGCAAGCTCAAACGTTCCTTGTTTGTGTAATCTAACAAGATGTACAACTGAAAAGTTTCGCTTCATTTCTATACTACTTTGTTTAGAAGAGAAACATCTTCATTGCCAAACAGTGTAATGTGTGAAATAAGCTAGTTCGGTTCTAGGAACCAGTTCCTTTCCTACGAAGAATGTTGAGTGCAGCTAGTTCAAACTTTCCTTGTTAATGTAAGCTAAAAAGATGTACAACTTAGTAGACTGGCCTCATTTCTCCAGTAGCTTGTTTAGAAAAAAAACATCTTCATTTCCAAACATTGTACTGTGTTAAATAAGCTAGTTCTATTCTTGGCTTCAGTTGCTTTCCTACGAAGAAGGTTGAGTGCAGCAAGTTCAAACTTTCCTTGTTTGCGGAATCTGACAAGATATACAAATTACAAGTTTCGCTTCATTTCTAACCTACTTTGTTTGGAAAACAAACATCTTCATTGCCAAAAACTGTAATGTGTGAAATAAGGTAATCCGTTTATCGGAATCAGTTGCTTTCCTACGAAGAAGATTGCGGGCAGCGAGTTCAAACTTTCCTACTTTGTGTAATCTAACAAGATGTATAAGTCAGTAGATTCACCTCTTTTCTAAAGTAGTTTTTTTAGAAAATTAACATCTTCATTGCCAAACCCTATACTGTGTGAAATAAGGTAGTTCGGTTCTAGGAATCATTTGCTTTCCTACGAAGAAGGTTGAGTGCAAGAAGTTCAAACTTACCTTGTTAATGTAATGTAAAAAAGATGTACAGCTTAGTAGATTGGCCTCATTTCTATAGTAGTTTGTTTAAAAAACAAACATCTTCATTGCCAAACACTATACTGTGTGAAATAAGCTATTTCTGTTCTATGAATCAGTAGCTTTCATACGAAGAAGGTTGAGTGCAGCAAGTTCAAACTTTCCTTGTTTGTGTAATCTAACAAGATGTACAACTTTCCAGTTTCGCTTCATTTCTAAACTACTTTGTTCAGAAAACAAACATCTTCATTGCCGAACACTATACTGTGTGAAATAAACTAGTTCGGTTCAAGGAATCAGTTGCTTTCCTATGAAGAAGGTTGAGTGCATCAAGTTCAAATATTCCTTGATTGTGTAATCTAAAAAGATCTACAACTTAGTCGATGGGCATCATTTCTTCAGTAGTTTGTTTAGAAAACAAACATCTTCATTGCCGAACCCTGTATTGTGTGAAAATAGCTAGTTTGTTTCTAGGAACCAGTTGCTTTCCTACAAAGAAGGTTGAGAGCAGCAAGTTCAAACTTTCCTTGATTGTGTAATATAAGAAGATGTAAAAGTTATTTGATTCACCTCATTTCTCAATTACTTTGTTTAGAAAACAAACATCTTCATTGCAAAACACTGCAATGTGTGAAATAAGCTAGTTCGGTTCTATGAATCAGTTGCTTTCCTACAAAGAAGGTTGAGTGCAGCAAGTTCAAAATTTCCTAGTTTGTGTAATCTAACAAGAAGTATAAGTTAGTAGATTCGCCTCATTTCTAAAGTACTTTGTTTATAAAACAAACATCTTCATTGCCGAACCCTATACTGTGTGAAATAAGCTAGTTCAGTTCTAGGAATCATTTGCTTTCCTACGAAGAAGGTTGAGTGCAACAAGTTCAAACTTTCCTTGTTAATGTAATCTAAAAAGATGTACAACTCTAGTAGACAGGCCTCATTTCTACAGCAGTATGTTTAGAAAACGAACATGTTCATTGACGAACGGTATAATGGGTGAAATAAACTAGTTCGGTTCTAGGAATCAGTTGCTACCCTGCGAAGAAGGTTGAGTGCATCAAGTTCAAATTTTCCTTGTTTGTGTAATATAAGAAGATGTACAACATAGTAGTTTGGCATCATTTCTACAGTACTTTCTTTAGAAAATATATATATTCATTGCCGAACCCGGTATGTGCGAAAATAGCTAGTTCATTTTTACGAATCAGTTGCTTTCCTATGAAGAAGGTTGAGTGCAGCAAGTGCAAACTTTACTTGTTTGTATAATCTAACGAGATGTACAACTTACTAGATTCACCTTTTCTAAAATATTTTAGAAAACAAACACCTTGTTTGTACTGTTATATAAATCAAGAAGAATGTTGAGTGCAACATAGTAGATTTGGCATCATTTCTAAAAACTTTCTTTAGAAAATATTGTATAATTGCTAACCCTATGTGTACAAATAACCTAGTTTTGGTTTTCATTTCTAAATCAGTTGCTTTCCTATGAAGAAGGTTGAGTGCAGCAAGTGCAAACTTTACTTGTTTGTATAATCTAACGAGATGTACAACTTACTAGATTCACCTCATTTCTAAATGACTATGTTTAGAAAACAAACACCTTCATTGCCAAATATTGTACTGTGTGATATGACCTGTTTTGGTTCTAGGAATCAGTTGCTTTCCTACGAAGAATGTTGAGTGCAGCAAGTTCAAACTTTCCTAGGTTGTGTAATCTAACAAGATGTATAAGTCAGTAGATTCACCTCATTTCTAAAGTAGTTTTTTTATAAAAAAAAACATCTTCATTTCCGAACCATACACTGTGTGAAATAAGCTAGTTCGGTTCTAGGAACCATTTGCTTTCCTACAAAGAAGGTTGAGTGCAATAAGTTCAAACTTTCCTTATTAATCTAACCTAAAAGTTTAACAACTTAGTAGATGGGTCACATTTCTACAGAAGTTTGTTTAGAAAACAAACCTTTTCATTGCCGAAAAATGTACAGTGTCAAAAAAGCAAGTTCAGTTCTAACAATCAGTTGCTTGCCTACGAAGAAGGTTGCGTGCAGCAAGTTCAAATTTCCTTGTTTGTGTAATGTATAAAGATGTACAACTTACAAGTTTCGCTTCATTTCTAAACTACGTTGTTTAGAAAACAAACATCTTCATTGCCAAACACTGTAGTGTGTGAAATAAGCTAGTTCGGTTCTAGGAACCATTTGCTTTCCTACGAAGAAGGTTGAGTGCAACAAGTTCAAACTTTCCTTCTTAATGTAACCTAAAAGTTTAACAACTTAGTAGATGGGTCACATTTCTACAGAAGTTTGTTTAGAAAACAAACCTTTTCATTGCCGAAAAATGTACGGTGTGAAAAAAGCAAGTTCAGTTGTAACAATCAGTTGCTTTCCTACGAAGAAGGTTGCGTGCAGCAAGTTCAAATTTACTTGTTTGTGTAATGTATAAAGATGTACAACTTACAAGTTTCGCTTCATTTCTAAACTACGTTGTTTAGAAAACAAACATCTTCATTGCCAAACACTGTAGTGTGTGAAATAAGCAAGTTTGGTTCTAGGAATCAGTTGCTTTTCTACGGAGATGGTTGAGTGAAACAAGGTCAAACTTTCCTTGTTAATGTAATCTAAAAAGAAGTACAAGTTAGTATATTGGCCTAATTTCTACAGTAGTTTGTTTAGAAAACAAACATCTTCATTGCCGAACAGTGTACTGTGTCAATTATGGCAGTTCGGTTCTAGGAATCAGTAGCTTTCCTACAAAGAAGATTAAGTGCAGCAAATTCAAACTTTCCTTGTTAATGTAATCTAAAAAGATGCACAACTTAATAGATTCACCTCATTTCGAAGGTAGTTTGTTGAGAAAACAAACATCTTCATTGCCGAACACTGTACTGTGTGAAATAAGGTAGTTCGTTTCTGGGAATCAGTAGCTTTCCTAGGAAGATAGATGAGTGCAGCAAGTTTGAACTTTCGTTGTTTGTGTAATCAAACAAGATGTACAACTTACAAGTTTCAATTCATTTCTAAACTACTTTGATTAGAAAACAAACATCTTCATTGCCGAACGCTGTACTGTGTGAAATGACCTAGTTCAGTTCTAGGATTCAGTTGCTTTCCTACGAAGAAGGTTGAGTGCAGAAGTTCAAACTTTCCTTGTTAATGCAATCTAAAAATATGTACAACTTAGTAAATTGGCATCAATTCTACAGTAGTTTGTTTAGAAAACAAACATCTTCATTGCCAAACCCTTTACTGTGTGAAATAAGCTAGTTCGGTTCCAGAAATCAGGTGCTTTCCTACGAAGAAGGTTGAGTGCGAAAAGTTCAAACTTTCCTTGTTAATGTAATCTAAAAAGATGTACAACTTAGTAGATTGGCCTCATTTCTACAGTAGTTTCTTTAGAAAACAAACATCTTCATTGCCCAACCATGTATTGTGTGTATTATGTGAAAACAGCTAGTTCGAATCAGTTCCTTTCCTACAAAGAAGGTTGATTGTAGCAAGTTCAAACTTTCCTTGTTTGCGTAATCTAACAAGATGTACAACTTATTAGCTTCGCCTCATTTCTAAACTACTTTGTTTAGAAAACAAACACTTCAATGCCAAATATTGTACTGTGTAAAATAAGCACTTTTGGTTCTAGGAATCACTTGCTTTCCTGCTAAGAAGGTTGAGTGTACCAAGTTCAAACTTTCCTAGTTTGTGTAATCTAACAAGATGTATAAGTTAGTTGATTCGCTTCATTTCTACAGTAGTTTGTTTAGAAAACAAACACCCTCATTGCCGAAGCCTTTACTGTGTGAAATAAGCTAGTTCGATCTAGGAATCAGTTGCTTTCCTAAGAGAAGTTTGAATGCAACGAGTTCAAACTTTCCTTGTTAATGTAATCTCAAAAGATGTACAACTTAATAGATTCACCTCATTTCCAAAATAGTTTGTTGAGAAACAAACACCTTCATTGCCGATCACTGTACTGTGTGAAATAAGCTAGATCGGTTCTAAGAAACACTTGTTTTCCTACAAAGAAGGTTGAGTGCAGCAAGTTAAAACATTCCTTGTTAATGTAATCTAAAAAGATGTACAACTTAGTAGATTCACCTCATTTTTAAAGTAGTTTGTTGAGAAAACAAACATCTTCATTGCCGAACACTGTTCTGTGTGAAGTAAGCTGGTTCAGTTCTACGAATCAGTTCTTTCCTACGAAGAAGTTTGAGTGCAGCAAGTTCAAACTTTACAAGTTTGTGTCATCTCACAAGATGTATCAGTTAGTAGATTCGCCTCATTTCTTCAGTAGTTTGTTTAGAAAACAAACATCTTCATTGCCGAACCCTGTACTGTGTTAAAATAGCTAGTTCGTTTCTAGGATTCAGTAGCTTTCCTACGAAGAATGTTGAGTGCAACAAGTTCAAACTTTCCTTGTTTGTGTAATCTAAGAAGATGTACAACTTATTAGATTCGCCTCATTTCTAAACTTCTTTGTTTAGAAACAAACACCTTCAATCCCAAATATTGTACTGTGTGAAATAAGCGGTTTCGGGTCTAGGAATCAGTTGCTTTCCTACAAAGTAGTTGAGTGAAGAAAGTTCAAACTTTCCTAGTTTGTGTAATCTAACAAGATGTACAACTTTTTAGATTCGCCTCATTTCACAGTACTTTGTTTAGAAAACAAACATCTTCATTGCCGAACATGGTACTTTGTGAAATAAAGTAGTTCATTTCTAGGAATCAGTTGCTTTCCTACGAAGAAGGTTGAGTGCAGAAAGTTCAAACATTCCTTGTTAATGTAAGCTAAAAAGAGGTACAACTTAGTAGATTGGCCTAATTTCTACAGCAGTTTGTTTAGAAAACAAACATCTTCATTTCCGAACACTGTACTGTGTGTAAAAAGCTACTTCCTTTCTAGGAATCAGTTGCTTTCTTAAGAAGAAGGTTGAGTGCAGCAAGTTCAAACTTTCCTTGTTTGTGGAAGCTAACAAGATGTACAACTTACAAGTTTCAATTCATATCTAAACTACTTTGTTTAGAAAACAAACATCTTCATTGCCAAATACTATAATGCATGAAATAAGCTATTTTGGTTCTAGGAAGCAGGTGCTTTCCTACGAAGAAGGTTGAGTGCAGCAAGTTCAAACTTTCCTTGTTAGTGAATCTAACAAGCTGTACATTTAGTAGATTCACCTCATTTCTACAGTAGTTTGTTTAGAAAACAAACATCTTCATTGCCGAACCCTATACTGTGTGAAATAAGCAAGTTCGGTTCTAGGGATCAGTTGTTTACCTACGAAGAAGGTTGAGTGCAGCAAGTTCAAACATTCCTTGTTAATGTAATCTAAAAAGATGTACAACTGAGTAGATTGGCGTCATTTCTTCAGTAGTTTGTTTTGGAAACAAACATCTTCATTGCCGAACCCTGTAGTGTATGAAAATAGGTAGTTCGTTTCTAGGAATCAGTTGCTTTCCTACGAAGAAGGTTGAGTGCAGCAAATTCAAACTTTCCATGTTTGGGTAATCTAACAAGATGTACAACTTACAAGTTTCGCTTCATTTCTAAACTACTTTGTTTAGAAAACAAACATCTTCATCGCCCAACACTGTACTGTGTGAACTAAGCTAGTTCGGTTCAAGGAATCATTTGCTTTCTTACGAATTAATGTGAGTGCAACAAGTTCAAACTCTCCTTGTTAATGTAATCTAAAAAGATGTACAACTTAGTAGTTTGGCCTCATTTCTACAGCAGTTTGTTTAAAAAACAAACATCTTCATGGCCCAACACTGTACTGTGTGAAATAAGCTAGATCGGTTCTAAGAATCAATTGTTTTCCTACGAAGAAGGTTGAGTGCAGCAAGATTGAACTTTCCTTGTTAAAGTAATCTAAAAAGATGTACAACATAGTAGATTGCTGTCATTTCTACAGTGGTTTGTTTAGAAAACAAACATCCTCATTGCCGAAACCTGTACTGTGAGAAAATAGGTAGTTCGTTTCTAAGAATCAGATGCTTTCCTATGAAGAAGGTTGAGTGCAGCAAGTTCAAACTTTCCTTGTTTGTGGAATCTAACAAGATATACAACTTATTAGATTCGCCTCATTTGTAAAGTACTTTATTTAGAAAACAAACACCTTCACTGCCAAATATTGTACTGTGTGAAATAAGCTGTTTCGGTTCTATGAATCAGTTGCTTTCCTACGAAGAAGGTTGAGTGCAGCAAGTTCAACCTTTCCTAGTTTGTGTAATATATGAAGAAGTATAAGTTAGTAGATTCGCCTCATTTCTAAAGTAGTTTGTTTAGAAAAGAAACATCTTCATTGCCAAAACTTATATTGTGTGAAATAAGCTAGGTCGGTTCTAGAAAACAGTTTTTTTCCTACGAAGAAGGTTGAGTGCAAAAAGTTCAAACTTTCCTAGTAAATGTAATCTAAAAAGATGTACATCTTAGTAGATTGGCCTCATTTCTACAGTAGCTTGTTTAAAAAACAAACATCTTCATTGCCAAACCATATACTGTGTGAAATAAGCTAGTTCGGTTCTAGGAATCAGGTGCTTTCTTACGAAGTAGGTTGAGTGCAGCACGTTCAAACTTTCCTTGTTTGTGTAATCTAACACGATGTACAACTTCCAAATTTCGCTTCATTTCTAAACTACTTTATTTAGAAAACAAACATCTTCATTGTCGAACACTGTAATGTGTGTAATAAGCTAGTTCGGTTTGAGGAATCAGTTGTTCTCCTACGAAGAAGGTTGAGTGCAGCAAGTTCAAACATTCTAAATGTAATCTAAATGTGAATGTAATCTAAAAAGATGTACAACTTAGTAGATTGGGGTCAATTCTTCAGTAGTTTGTTTAGAAAACAAACATCTTCATTGCCGAACCCTGTACTGGGTGAAAAAAACTATTTCGTGTCTAGGAATCAGTTGCTTTCCTACAAAGAAGGTTGAGTGCAGCAAGTTCAAACTTTCCTTGTTTGTGTAATCTAACAAGATGTACAATTTATTTGATTCACCTCATTTCTAAACTACTTTGTTTCGAAAACAAACACCTTCATTGCAAATAATGTAATGTGGGAAATAAGCTGTTTTGGTTCTAGGAATCATTTGCTTTCCTACAAAGAAGGTTGAGTGCAGCAAATTCAAACTTTCCTGGTTTGTGTAATCTAACAAGATATATAAGTTAGTTGATTCCAATCATTTCTAAAGTAGTTTGTTTAGAAAACAAACATCTTCATTGCTGAACCCTATACTGTGTGAAATAAGCTAGTTCGGTCTAGGAATCAGTTGCTTTCCTACGAAGAAGGTTGAGTGCAATCAGTTCAAACATTCCTTGTTAATGAAATCTAAAAAGATGTACAACTCAGTAGATTCACCTCATTTCTAAAGTAGTTTGTTGAGAAAACAAACATCTTCATTGCCGAACCCTATACTATGTGAAATAAGCTAGTTCGGTCTAGGAATCAGTTGCTTTCCTGCAAAGAATGTTGAGTGCAGCACGTTAAAACTAACCTTGTTTACATAATCGAACAAGATGTAGAAGTTAGTAGATTAGCCTAATATCTAAAGTAGTTTGTTTAGAAAACAAACATGTTCATTGCCGAACCCTATACTGTGTGAAATAAGATAGTTCAGTTCTAGGAATCAGTTGCTTTCCTATGAAGAAAGTTCAGTGCAGCAAGTTCAAACTTTCCTTATTTGTGTAATCTATCAATATGTACAAGTTAGTAGATTCGCCTCATTTTTAAAGTAGTTTGTTGTCCGGCGTGGTGGCGCACGCCTTTAATCCCAGAGTGAGACCCTACCTAGAAAAACCAAAATAAATAAATAAATAAATAAAAATTAAAAAAATAAGAAAAATAAAAAAATAAAGTAGTTTGTTTAGAAAACAAACATCTTCATTCCCGAACCCTATACTATGTGAAATAAACTAATTCGGTTCTAGAATCACTTGCTTTCCCACGAAGAAGGTTGAGTTTAGCAAGTTCAAACTTTCCTTGTTTGTGTAATCTAACAAGATGTATAACTTACAAGTTTCACTCTATTTCTAAACTACTTTATTTAGAAAAGAAACATCTTCATTGCCAAACACTGTAATGTGTGAAAAAAGCTAGTTTGGTTCTAGGAATCAGTTGCTTTTCTACGGAGATGGTTGACTGCAACAAGTTCAAACTTTCTATGTTAATGTAATCTAAAAAGATGTATAACTTAATATATTCACCTAATTTCTAAAGTAGTTTGTTTAGAAAACAGACGTCTTCTTTGCCGAACACTGTACTGTGTGAAATAAGCTAGTTCGGTTCTAGGAAACAGTTGCTTTCCTAAGAACAAGATTTAGTGCAGAAAGTTCAAACTTTCCTTGTTAATGTAATCTAAAAGGATGTACAACTTACTAAATTGGCGTCATTTCTACAGTAGTTTGTTTAGAAAACAAACAACTTCATTGCCAAACCCTGTACTGTGTGAAAATAGCTAGTTCGTTTCTAAGAATCAGTTGCTTTCCTACGAAGATGGTTGAGTGCAGCAAGTTCAAACTTTCCTTGCTTGTGTAACCTAACAAGATGTACAACATACAAGTTTCAATTCGTTTCTAAACTACTTTGCTTATAAAACAAACATCTTCATTTCCAAATAGTGTAATGCATGAAATAAGCTGTTTTGGTTCTAGGAATCAGTTTCTTTCCTACGAAGAACGTTGAGTGCAGCAAGTTCAACCTTTCCTTGTTAATGTAATCTAAAAAGATGTACAACTTAGTAGATTGGTTTCATTTCTACAGTAGTTTGTTTAAAATCAAACATCTTCATTGCAGAACCATGTACTGTGTGAAAATAGCTACTTCGTTTCTACGAATTAGTTTCTTTCCTACGAAGAAGGTTCAGTGAATCAACTTCAAACTTTCCTTGTTTGTATAATCTAACAAGATGTACAACTTACAAGTTTCGCTTCATTTCTAAACTACTTTGTTTAGAAAACAAACACCTTCCTTGCCAAATAATGTACTGTGCGAAATAAGCTGTTTCGTTTGTATGAATCAGTTGCTTTTCTCTGGAGATTGTTCAGTGTAGCAAGTTCAAACTTCCTTGTTAATGTAATCTAAAAAGATGTACAACTTAACAGATTCACCTCATTTCTAAAGTAGTTTCTTTAGGAAACAAACATCTTCATTTCCGAACACTGTACTGTGTGAAATAAGCTAGTTCGGTTCTAGGAATCAGTTGTTTTCCTATGAAGAAGAGTGATTGCAGCAAGTTCAAACTTTCCTTGTTTGTGTCATCTAACAAGATGTACAATGTACAAGTTTCGATTCATTTCTAAACTTCTTTTTTAGAAAACAAACATCTTCATTGCCAAACACTGCAGTGTGAAATAAGCTAGTTCGGTTCTAGGAATCAGTTGCTTTTCTACGGAGATGGTTGAGTGCAACACGTTCAAACTTTCCTTGTTAATGTAATCTAAAAGAGGTACAACTTAATAGATTCACCTCATTTCAAAACTACTTTGTTTAGAAAACAAACACCTTTATTGCCAAATATTGTACTGGATGAAATAAGCTGTTTCGGTTCTAGGAATCAGTTGCTTTCCTTTAAAGAAGGTTGAGTGCAGCAAGTTCAAACTTTCCTAGTTTGTGTAATCTAACAAGATGTATAATTTAGTAGATTCGCCTAATTTCTAAAGTAGTTTGTTGAGAAAATAAACATCTTCATTGCCGAACCCTACACTGTGTGAAATAAGGTAGTTCGGTTCTAGGAATCAGTTGCTTTCCTACGAAGTCAGTTGAGTGCAGCAAGTTCAAACTTTCCTTGCTTGTGTAACCTAACAAGATGTACAACATACAAGTTTCATTCGTTTCTAAACTACTTTGCTTATAAAACAAACATCTTCATTTCCAAATAGTGTAATGCATGAAATAAGCTATTTCGGTTCTAGGAATAAGTTTCTTTCCTACGAAGAAGGTTGAGTGCAGAAAGTTCAAACTTTCCTACTTTGTGTAATCTAACAAGACGTATAAGTTAGTAGATTCGCCTCATTTCTAAAGCAGTTTGTTTAGAAAACAAACATCCTCATTGCCGAACCCTATACTGTGTGAAATAAGCTAGATCAGTTCTATGAATCAGTTGCTTTCCTTCAACGAAGGTTGAGTGCAGCAAGTTCAAACTCTCCTTGATGTGTAATCTAACAAGATGTACAACGTACAACTTTTGCTTCATTTCTAAACTACTTTGTTTAGAAAAGAAACACCTTCATTACCAAATATTGTACTGTGTGAAATAAGCTGTTTTGGTTATAGAAATCAATTGCTTTTCTACGGAGTTGTTTGAGTGCAGCCAGTTCAAACTTTCTTTCTTAATGTAATCTTAAAAAGAGGTACAACTTAGTAGATTTGCTTAATTTCTACTATAGTTTGTTTCAAAAAGAAACATCTCCATTGCCGAACACTGTACTGTGTGAAATGAGCTAATTAGGTTCTAGGAATCAGTTGCTTTCCTGCGAAGAAGATTGAGTGCAGCACGTTAAAACTAACCTTGTTTACGTAATCGAACAAGATGTACAAGTTAGTAGATTAGCCTAATATCTAAAGTAGTTTGTTTAGAAAACAAACATGTTCCTTGCCGCACCCTATACTGTGTGAAATAAGCTATTTTGGTTCTAGGAATCAGTTGCCTTCCTACGAAGATGGTTCAGTGCAGCAAGTACAAACTTTCCTTGTTTGTGTAATCTATCAAGATGTACAAGTTAGTAGATTCGCCTCATTTCTAACGTAGTTTCTTGCTGGGCGTGGTGGCGCATGCCTTTAAACCCAACACTCAGGAGGCAGAGGTAGGAGGATCACTGAGAGTTCGAGGCCATACTGAGTCTACATAGTTAATTCCAGGTCAGCCTGGACCAGAGTGAGACCCTACCTCGGAAAACTAAAAAAAAATATAAAAATAAAAAAAAATAAAGTCGTTTGTTTAGAAAACAAACATCTTCATTCCCGAACCCTATACTATGTGAAATAAACTAATTCGGTTCTAGAATCACTTGCTTTCCCACGAAGAAGGCTGAGTTTAGCAAGTTCAAACTTTCCTTGTTTGTGTAATCTAACAAGATGTATAACTTACAAGTTTCACTCTATTTCTAAACTACTTTGTTTAGAAAAGAAACATCTTCATTGCCAAACACTGTAATGTGTGAAAAAAGCTAGTTCGGTTCTAGGAATCAGTTGCTTTTCTATGGAGATGGTTGAGTGCAACAAGTTCAAACTTTCCTTGTTAATGTAATCTAAAAAGATCTAAAACATAATATATTCACCTCATTTCTAAAGTAGTTTGTTTGAAAACAAACATCTTCATTGCAGAACGAAATAACCTTGTTCAGTTCTGGGAATCAGTTGCTTTCCTATGAAGAAGGTTGAGTGCAGCAAGTTCAAACTTTCCTTGTTTGTGTAATCAAACAAGATGTACAAGTTAGTAGATTCACCTATTTTCTAAAGTAGTTTGTTGAGAAAACAAACATGTTCATTGCCGAACACTGTACTGTGTGAAATAAGCTTCTTCGGTTCTAGGAATCAGTTGTTTTCTTACGAAGAAGGTTGACTGAGCAAGTTCAAACTATGCTTGTTTGTGTAATCCAACAAGATGAACAACTTAAAAGTTTCGCTTCATTTCTAAACATCTTTGTTTAAAAAAACAAACATCTTCATTGCCCAATACTGTAATGTGTGAAATAAGCTAGTTGGGTTCTAGGAATCAGTTTCTTTTCCTCTGAAGAAGGTTGAGTGCAAAGTTCAAACTTTCCTTGTTAATGTAATCTAAAAAGATTTACAACTTAATAGATTCACCTGATATCTAAAGTAGTTTGTTGAGAAACAAACATCTTCCTTGCCGAACACTGTAATGTGTGAAATAAGCTAGTTCAGTTCTACGAATCAGTTTCTTTCCTTCTGAAGAAGATTGAGTGCAGCAAGTTCAAACTTTCCTTGTTTGTGTAATCTAACAAGATGTATAAGTTAGTAGATTCGCCTCATTTCTAAACTGGTTTGTTTAGAAAACAAACATCTTCATTGCCAAACCCTATTCTTTGTGAAATAAGCTGTTTCGGTTCTAGGAATCAGTTGCTTTCCTCTGAAGAAGGTTGAGTGCAGCAAGTTCAAACTTTCCTTGTTTGTGTAATCTAAAAACATGTACAACTTAGTAGATTACCTTCATTTCTAAACTAGTTTGTTTAGAAAACAAATATCTTCATTGCCAAATATTGTATTGTGCGAAATAAGCTGTTTAGGTTCTAGGAATCAGTTGATTTTCTCAGCAGATGGTTGAGTGTAGCAAGTTCAAACTTTCCTTGTTAATGTAATCTAAAAAGATGTACAACTTACAGATTCACCTCATTTTTAAAATAGTTTGTTTAGAAAACAAACATCTTCATTGCTGAACAATGTACTGTGTGAAATAACATAGTTCATTTCTAGGAATCACTTGCTTTCCTACGAGATGGTTGAGTGCAGAAAGTTCAAACTTTCCATGTTAATGTAATCTAAAAAGATATACAACTTAATAGATTTGCCCTCATTTCTACAGTAGTTTGTTTAGAAAAGAAACATCTTCATTGCCAAACACTGTACTGGTGAAATAAGCTAGTTCATTTTCTAGGAATCATTTCCTTTCCTTTAAAGAAGGTTGAGTGTAGAAAGTTCAAACTGTCCTTGTTAAAGTAATCTAAAAAGATGTACTCCTTTAGTACATTCGCCTAATTTCTAAAGTAGTTTGTTTAGAAAACAAACATCTTCATTGCCAACACTGTACTGTGTGAAATAAGCTAGTTTGTTTCTAGGAATCAGTTGCTTTCCTACTGAGAAGGTTGAGTGCAGCAAGTTCAAACTTTCCTTGTTTGTGTAACCTAACAAGATGTACAACATACAAGTTTCATTCATTTCTAAACTACTTTGTTATAAAACAAACATCTTCATTTCCAAATACTGTAATGCATGAAATAAGCTATTTCCGGTTCTAGGAATCAGTTTCTTTCCTAAGAAGAAGGTTGAGTGCAGAAAGTTCAAACTTTCCTTGTTGTGTAATCTAACAAGATGTATAAGTTAGTAGATTCACCCTCATTTCTAAACTAGTTTGTTTAGAAAACAAACATCTTCATTGCCAAACCCTTGTACTGTGTGAAATAAGCTAGATTTGTTCTATGAATCAGTTGCTTTCCTAAAAAGAAGGTTGAGTGCAGCAAGTTCAAACTCTCCTTGATGTGTAATCTAACAAGATGTATAAGTTAGTAGATTGCTTCATTTCTAAACTAGTTTGTTTAGAAAACAAACATCTTCATTACCAAATATTGTACTGTGTGAAATAAGCTGTTTTGGTTCTAGGAATCAATTGCTTTCCTACGAAGTTTGAGTGCAGCAAGTTCAAACTTTCTTTCTTAATGTAATCTAAAAAGATGTACAACTTAGTAGATTTGCCTCATTTCTACTATAGTTTGTTTCAAAACAAACATCTTCATTGCGAACCCTGTACTGTGTGAAATAAGCTAGTTCTTTTCTAGGAATCAGTTGCTTTCCTACGAAGAATGTTGAGTGCAGCAAGTTAAAACTTTCCTTGTTTTATGTAATCTAACAAGATGTACAATTTAGTAGATTAGCCTAATTTCTAAAGTAGTTTGTTTAGAAAACAAACATCTTCATTGCCGAACCCTATACTGTGTGAAATAAGCTATTTTGGTTCTAGGAATCAGTTGCTTTCCCTACGAAGATGGTTGAGTGCAGCAAGTTCAAACTTTCCTTGTTTGTGTAATCTAACAAGATGTACAACTTAGTAGATTCGCTTCATTTCTAAACTAGTTTGTTTAGAAAACAAACATCTTCATTGCCAACACTCAGGTTACTTTGTGAAATAAACTAGTTTCGTTTCTAGGAATCAGTTGCTTTCTAATTCCAGGTTGCCTGCAGCAAGTTCAAACCCTCCTTGTTTGTGTAATCTAAAAAAATGTAAAAATTAAAAAATTGGCCTCATTTCTAAAGCAGTTTGTTTAGAAAACAAACATCTTCATTCCCAAACCCTGTACTGTGTGAAATAAACTAATTCTGTTCTAGAAATCAGTGCTTTCCTTAAGAAGAAGGTTGAGTGCAGCAAGTTCAAACTTTCCTTGTTTGTGTAATCTAACAAGATGTACAACTTAGTAGTTTCACTCTCATTTCTAAACTACTTTGTTTTTAGAAAACAAACATCTTCATTGCCAAACACTGTAATGTGTGAAAAAAGCTAGTTTTGGTTCTAGGAATCAGTTGCTTTCCTATGAAGAAGGTTGAGTGCAACAAGTTCAAACTTTCCTTGTTAATGTAATCTAAAAAGATGTAAAACATAATAGATTCACCTCATTTCTAAAGTAGTTTGTTTATAAAACAAACATCTTCATTGCAACCCTGTACTGTGTGAAAAACCTTGTTCAGTTCTGGGAATCAGTTGTTTTCCTATGAAGAAGGTTGAGTGCAGCAAGTTCAAACTTTCCTTGTTTGTGTAATCTAACAAGATGTACAACTTAGTAGATTCACCTCATTTTCTAAAGTAGTTTGTTTAGAAAACAAACATCTTCATTGCCGAACACTGTACTGTGTGAAATAAGTTGTTCGGTTCTAGGAATCAGTTGTTTTCTTACGAAGAAGGTTGAGTGCAGCAAGTTCAAACTATGCTTGTTTGTGTAATCTAACAAGATGAACAACTTAAAAGTTTCGCTTCATTTCTAAACATCTTTGTTTGGAAAACAAACACCTTCATTGCCCAACACTGTAATGTGTGAAATAAGCTAGTTGGGTTCTAGGAATCAGTTTAGTTTCCTACAAAGAAAGGTTGAGTGTAGCAAGTTCAAACTTTCCTTGTTAATGTAATCTAAAAAGATGTACAACTGAATAGATTCACCTGATATCTAAAGTAGTTTGTTGAGAAAACAAACATCTTCATTGCCGAACACTGTAATGTGTGAAATAAGCTAGTTCAGTTCTAGGAATCAGTTGCTTTCCTACGAAGAAGATTGAGTGCAGCAAGTTCAAACGTTCCTAGTTTGTGTAATCTAAAAAGATGTACAAGTTAGTAGTTTCACATCATTTCTAAACTGGTTTGTTTAGAAAACAAACATCTTCATTTCCACATATTGTACTTTGTGTGAAATAAGCTGTTTCGGTTCTAGGAATCAGTTGCTTTCCTACGAAGAAGGTTGAGTGCAGCAAGTTCAAACTTTCCTTGTTTGTGTAATCTAACAACATGTACAACTTACAAGTTTACCTTCATTTTTAAACTACTTTGTTTAGAAAACAAACACCTTCATTGCCAAATATTGTACTGTGTGAAATAAGCTGTTTTCGGTTCTAGGAATCAATTGCTTTTCTCAGCAGATGGTTGAGTGCAGAAAGTTCAAACTTTCCTTGTTAATGTAATCTAAAACGATGTACAACTTAGTAGATTCACCTCATTTTTAAAATAGTTTGTTTAGAAAACAAACATCTTCATTGCTGAACAATGTACTGTGTGAAATAAGCTAGTTCCGTTCTAGGAATCATTTGCTTTCCTACCAAGATGGTTGAGTGCAGAAAGTTCAAACTTTCCTTGTTTGTGTCATCTACCAAGATATACAACTTATTAGATTTGCCTCATTTCTACAGTAGTTTGTTTAGAAAACAAACATCTTCATTGCCAAACACTATACTTTGTGAAATAAACTAGTTCATTTCTAGGAATCATTTTCCTTTCCCTACGAAGAAAGTTGAGTGTAGAAAGTTCAAACTTTCCTTGTTAAAGTAATCTAAAAAGATGTACTCCTTAGTACATTGGCCTAATTTCTAAAGTAGTTTGTTTAGAAAACAAACATCTTCATTGCCAAACACTGTACTGTGTGAAAAAAGCTAGTTTGTTTCTAGGAATCAGTTGCTTTCCTACGAAGAAGGTTGAGTGCAGCAAGTTCAAACTTTCCTTGTTTGTGTAACCTAACAAGATGTACAACTTACAAGTTTCGATTCATTTCTAATCTACCTTGTTTAGAAAAGAAACATCTTCATTGCCAAGAACTGTACTGCGTGAAATAAGGTATTTCCGTTCTAGGAATCAGTTGCTTTCCTAAGAAGAAGGTTGAGTGCAGCAAGTTCAAACTTTCCTTGTTCGTGTAATCTAACAAGATGTACAAGTTAGTAGATTCACCACATTTCTAAACTACTTTGTTTAGAAAACAAACACCTTCATTGCCAAATATTGTACTGTGTGAAATAAGCTGTTTTGGTTATAGAAATCAGTTGCTTTCCTAAGAAGAAGGTTGAGTGTAGCAAGTTCAAACATTCCTTGTTTGTGTAATCTAACAAGATGTATAAGTTAGTAGATTCGCCTCATTTCTATTGCAGTTTGTTTAGAAAACAAACATCTTCATTGTCAAACACTGTACTGCGTGAAATAAGGTATTTCGGTTCTAGGATTCAGTTGCTTTCCCTACGAAGAAGGTTGAGTGCAACAAGTTCAAACTTTCCTTGTTTGTGTAATTTAACAAGATGTACAACTTAGTAGATCCGCCTCATTTCTACAGTAATTTGTTTAGAAAACAAACATCTTCATTGCCAAACCCTGTACTGTGTGAAATAAGCTAGTTCAGTTCTTGGAATCACTTGCTTTCCCTCTGAAGAATGTTGAGTGCAGCAAGTTCAAACTTTCCTTGTTTGTGTAATCTAAAAAGATGTACAATTTAAAGATTGCGTCATTTCTACACAAGTTTGTTTTTAGAAAACACACATCTTCATTGCTGAACCCTGTACTGTGTGAAATAAACTAGTTCTTTTCTAGGAATCAGTTTCTTTCCTACGAAGAAGGTTGAGTGCAGCAAGTTAAAACTTTCCTTGTTTGTGTAATCTAACAAGATGTACAACTTACAAGTTTCACTTCATTTCTAAACTACTTTGTTTAGAAAACAAACATCTTCATTGCCAAACAGGTTACTTTGTGAAATAAAATTTCGTTTCTAGGAATCAGTTGCTTTCCTACGAAAGAAGGTTGAGTGCAGAAAGTTCAAACTTTCCTTGTTAATGTAATCTAAAAGGATGTACAACTTAGTAGATTGGCCTAATTTCTACAGCAGTTTGTTTAGAAAACAAACATCTTCATTTCGGACACTGTACTGTGTGTAAAAAGCTACTTCCTGCCTAGGAATCAGTTGCTTTCTTAAGAAGAAGGTTGAGTGCAGCAAGTTCAAACTTTCCTTGTTTGTTTAAGCTAAGAAGATGTACAACTTCAAGTTTCGATTCATTTCTAAACTACTTTGTTTAGAAAACAAACATATTCATTGCCAAATACTATAATGTGTGAAAAAAGCTATTTTGGTTCTAGGAAGCAGTTGCTTTCCCTACGAAGAAGGTTGAGTGCAGCAAGTTCAAATTTTCCTTGTTTGTGAATCTAACAAGATGTACATTTACAAATTCACCTCATTTCTAAGTAGTTTGTTTATAAAACAAACATCTTCATTACCAAACCCTATACTGTGTGAAATAAGCTATTTTGGTTCTAGGAATCAGTTGTTTTTATCGAAGAAGGTTGAGTGCAGAAAGTTCAAACATTCCTTGTTAATGTAATCTAAAAAGATGTACAACTGATAGATTGGCGTCATTTCTAAAGTAGTTTGTTTAGAAAACAAACATCTTCATTGCCAAACCCTGAACTGTGTGAAAATAGGTTGTTCGTTTCTAGGAATCAGTTGTTTTCCAGCGAAGAAGGTTGAGTGCAGCAAGTTTAAACTTTCCATGTTTGGGTAATCTAACAAGATGTACAACTTAGTAGATTTCGCCTCATTTCTAAACTACTTTGTTTAGAAAACAAACATCTTCATTGCCAAACACTGTACTGTGTGAAAAAGGTAGTTCGGTTCTAGGAATCATTTGCTTTCTTACAAATTAAGTTGAGTGTAACAAGTTCAAACTCTCCTTGTTAATGTAATCTAAAGAGATGTACAACTTAGTAGTTTGGCCTCATTTCTACAGCAGTTTGTTTAAAAAACAAACATCTTCACTCTTCTTGAACACTGTACTCAGTGAAATAAGCTAGTTCGGTTCTAGGAATCAGTTGCTTTCCTAGATATAGGTTAAGTGCAGCAAGTTCAAACATTCCTTGTTAATGTAATCTAAAAACATGTACAACATGCTGGTGGACATCATTTCTAAACTACTTTGTTTAGAAAACAAACACCAGTATTTCCACATATTTGTACTGTGTGCAGTAAGCTGTTTGGGTTCTAGGAATCAGTTTGGCAGTCAGCTTTCCAAGAAGAAGGTTGTTGTGGCAAGTTCAAACTTTCCTTGTTTGTGTAATCTAAAAAGATGTACAACTTACAAGTTTCACCTCATTTTAAACTACTTTGTTTAGAAAACAAACATCTTCATTGCCAAATGCTGTACTGTTTGAAATAAGCTAGTTTGGTTCTATGAATCAATTGCTTTCCTAAGAACAAGATTGAGTGCAGAAAGTTCAAACTTTCCTTTTTGTGTAATCTAAAAAGATGTACAACTTAGTAGATTCGCCTCATTTCTAAAGTACTTTGTTTAGAAAACAAACATCTTCATTTGCAGAACCCTATACTGTGTGAAATAAGCTAGTTCCGTTCTAGGAATCATTTGCTTTCCTACCAAGAAGGTTGAGTGCAGAAAGTTCAAACTTTCCTTGTTAATGTCATCTAAAAAGATGTACAACTTAGTAGATTGACCTCATTTCTTCAGTAGTTTGTTTAGAAAACAAACATCTTCATTGCTGAACACTGTACTGTGAAATAAGCTAGTTCGTTTCTAGGAATCAGTAGTTTTCCCTACGAGGAAAGTTGAGTGTAGCAAGTTCAAACTTTCCTTGTTTGTGTAATCTAACAAGATGTACAACGTACAAGTTTCGCTTCATTTCTAAACTACTTTGTTTGGAAAACAAACATCTTCATTGGCAAACACTGTAGTGTGTGAAATAAGCTAGTTCGGTTCTAGGAATCAGTTCCTTTTCTACGGAGATGGTTGAGTGCAACAAGTTCAAACTTTCCTTGTTAATGTAATCTAAAAAGATGTATAGCCTGACAGATTCAAGTCATTTCTAAAGTAGTTTGTTGAGAAAACAAACATCTTCATTTTCAACACACTGTACTGTGTGAAAATAGCTAGTTCTTTTGTAGGAATCACTTGCTTTCCTAGGAAAAGTTGAGTGCAGCAAGTTCAAACTCTCTAGTTTGTGTAATCTAACAAGATGTATAAGTTAGTTGATTCACTTCATTACTAAACTACTTTATTTAGAAAAAAACACCTTCATTGCAAATATTGTACTGTGTGAAATAAACTGTTCCGTTACTAGAAATCAGTTGCTTTCCTCACGAAGAAGGTTGAGTGCAGCAAGTTCAAACTTTCCTAGTTTGTGTAATCTAACAAGATGTATATGTTAATTGATTAAGCCTCATTTCTACAGTAGTTTGTTTAGAAAACCAACATCTTCATTGCGGACCCTATACTGTGTGAAATAAGCTAGTTCGGCCTATGAATCGGTTGCTTTCCTACGAAGAAGGTTGAGTGCAACAAGTTTAAACTTTCCTTGTTAATGTAATTTAAAAAGATGTACAACTTAGTAGGTGGGTCTCATTTCTACAGAAATTTGTTTAGAAAACAAACATCTTCATTGCGGAACACTGTACTGTGTGAAATAAGCTAGTTCAGTTCTTGGAATCAGTTGCTTTCCTACGAAGAAGGTTGAGTGCAGCAAGTTCAAATTTTCCTTGTTTGTCTAATCTAACAAGATATACAACTTACAAATTTTGCTTCATTTCTAAACAATTTTGTTTAGAACAGACACATCTTCATTGCCGAACAGTGTACTGTGTGAAATAAACTAGTTCGGTTCTAGGAATCAGTTGCTTTCCTACTACGAAGGTTGAGTGCTGCAATTTCAAACTTTCCTTGTTTGTGTAATTT